>RJWM01028354.1:0-25576 GCA_004363535.1 Dasyprocta punctata | reverse complement strand
AGGAGGAGGAGGAAAAGGAGGAGGAGGAAGAAGAAGAAAAGAAGAAGAAGAAGAAGAAGAAGAAGAAGAAGAAGAAGAAGAAGAAGAAGAAGAAGAAGAAAAGAAGAAAAAAAAGAAATGTAAGTCAGGCATGGTGGTGTACCCCCGTAATCCCAGCACTTGGGAGGCTAAGGCAAGAGGATCGTGGTGAGTTTGAGACCAGCCTGGGTTACAAAGTGAACTCAAGGTCAGCCTGAACTGCGTAGTGAGACCCTATCTCAAAATGACCAAAAAATAAAAAAAATTTTTTTAAAAAGAAAGAAAGGTAAAACCTCACTCCTTTTTTTTCCTTGTTTTGTCAATTCTTTGTTCAAAACAAGAACCTAGAATCTCTAGGAGTTCCCAGCACCCCAAAATGCTGACTGGGATGGAAAGTTTATCTATTTAACCAGTTCTTGTTTGTAAGTGACAGGGTCTCACTATGTAGTCCAGGTTGGCCTTGAACTGGAGACCCCCCTGTATTAGCCTCTCAAGTGCTAGGATTACAGGCATGTGCCACTATGCCTGACATGAGATACCTCTTGAAATAGCCCTTAAACCAGATCCAGACTGTGCTATATATGACTATGATTGTTGTTCATAGTCATAACAAATATGGTTTTGTTCATTGGTTATTTGGATTTGTTGGCCCACTCGGGAGGCTGAGGGAGGTTTTCATGGGTAAGGCCCCAAGACGCAGCAGCAGCAGGCAGCATGGAGCGGAGCAGAGCACAAGAGTGCAAGAGGGCTTGGGTCTTCATGTTTTAATCTTACACAGGTTGTTATCTCATATTTACATTCTTACATGGTGCTGTAAGCAGCCCCTGTGTGTTCACCTGTGCTCAGTCACGGTTAGGTAAGTGAATTCCACTGTAGGCCTGCACTAGACAAGTGGGGTCACATCCTCTGGTGTCCATAGACACCCTTGAACTTTGAAGCAGGCCTCACAAGACTTCATGTGATTCACCTGGGCAATCAAATGAGTGTTTTCCATTTTGTAGCCCATTTATTCAGAGGAACTAACATTGGCCTAAAATGCAGTCAATTATTAAGCCTCAAAGATCACATAAAAAGCACTTAAAAGTGGCTGCAGCCGGCTCTCCTAGGTTGTCTCTTCTGAGAAAGAGCTGCCCCACCGAGGTCTCTCCTGTCCGAGCTCACGCTTTTGGCTTCCCCGACTGCACTGCTTCACAGATGGTAGTCCAGCCCGCAAAGCCCGCTCCCCGCCCCTCCTTCGGGGCTGCAGTTAGGCCGCGCTGTCAGGCCCAGTCAGCGGCCGCCCGGCAGGTGATGCCAAATACAACCGTGAAGAAAAAGGTGCTCTTGATGGGAAAGAGCGGGTCGGGGAAGACCAGCATGAGATCGATTTTCTTTGCAGGTTACATTGCTCGCGACACCAGGCGTCCGCGTGCCACCACTGAGGTGGAGCGCTCCCACGTCCGATTCCTGGGGAACCTGGTACTGAACCTGTGGGATTCGGGCGGTCAGAACACCTTTATGGAAAATTACTTCACCTGCCAGCGGGACAACATCTTCCGTAATGTCGAGGTTTTGATTTACGTGTTCGTTGTAGAGGGCCGCGAACTGTAAAAGGACATGCATTATTACCAGTCATGCCTGGAGGCCATCCTCCAGACCTCACCTGATGCCAAAATCTTCTGCCTGGTGCACAAAATGGATCTGGTTTAGGAGGATTAGCCTGACCTTATTTTTAAAGAGCGAGAGGAACGGAGTCGGGCGTGGTGGCGCACACCTTTAATCCCAGCACTCAGGAGGCTGAGGTAGGAGGAGCATTGTGAGTTCGAGGCCGGCTTGGGCTACAACGCGAGCGCAAGGCCGGCCTGAGCTACACAGTGCGACCCTGCCTCAAAAAAACCAGGGCTGGGAGTTTGGCTCAGTGACTTAAGCGCCTGTCTGACAAGCACGAGGTTGTGAGTTCAATCCCCAGTGCCGCAAAAAAATTAAATTAAATTAAAGAAAGAAAGAAAGAGCGAGAGGAAGACCTGAGGCGTTTGTCCCGCCCACTGGATTGCGCCTGTTTTGGAACATCCATCTGGGATGAAACGCTCAAGAGGCCTGGTCTAGTATTGTCTATCAGCTGATTCCCAACGTTCCACACCTGGAGATGAACCTAAGGAATTTTTGCTCAGATTACTGAGGCTGATGAAGTTCTGCTGTTTGAGAGAGCTACCTTCTTGGTGATTTCTCATTACCAGTGCAAAAAGCAGCGTGACGTCCATTAGTTTGAAAAGATCAACAGCATCATTAAGTAGTTCAAGTTGAGCTGCAGTAAATTGGCCGCTTCCTTTCAGAGCACGGAAGTTAGGAATTCTAACTTCACTGCTTTCATCGACATCTTCACCTCAAACACGTATGTGATGGTTGTTATGTCGGATCCATCCAACACTTCTGCAGCTACTCTGATCAACATTGGCAATGCCAGGAGACCCTTCGAGAAACTGGAGAGAGTGGACAGCCCCAAGCACTGTCTCCTCATGTGTTGAATATTGCCAAATGCTCTTTATGAAAATGCTTGAATTTTTTTCGCATCCTGTTTTTAATATTCAAGATGTCGTATGCTTAGAAGTGGGCTTTGAGATGTGTGCTGCTTACTACTTCCAATTCTTTCTTCCTATTCTCTAGATTAAACATTGGCACTATATACTCACCTATCCAGTAGAGCTCCAAGATGGCTTTTCTGAAAAGTTGGTGTGGTGTAACACTAAAGTAGGTGGTTTGTGTGTGTTCTGACTATCTGGTTATGATACGCACATCAAAGCCTTTACCGGTATCTTCCTGTATTATCAGATTGCAAAGATGTAATGTTACTATTTTATCAACAAGGTATTAAAATGCATTTACAAATTCTTGGCTTCAATCATAAATAAACATTTACTGTTAGCAATTTAAAATATGGTCTCACTTGAAATAATCTGAAGGTGCTTATTAAGTGTCTCCAAAGATTCTGACTGCCCACAAATATTTGCTTAACTAGCCAACTTGATTTTGTGAGCTTAGCCCCATCATTTAGCAAGATTTGACAGCAGCTGTGGTTGAATATGGGCCTCTAGAGCTGGGCCACATGAGCTGAATTAATATTGTCCTTTCACTTACTATCTCTGTGGACTTGGGCAAGACAGTTTAACCGAGCTTGTTTCCTCATTTGTAAAATGTAGATAAGAATACCACTACTTCATAAAATAAATGAATTTGAAAATTTAAAAAAATCACATAAAAATAGTTCACGCAGTGTGAACTCATTTGCTTGTAGTACGTGCTCCGGGTGAGTGCACTCAAAATTAGTTATGGATTCACCTAGACTTCATAGAAATCAGCTGATTTTTGGCATTTTTGTTTTTTTGAGACAGGGTTTCATTTGTAGTCCAGGTGCCCTTGAATTCACTATATAGCCCAGAGTGGCCTCCAACTGACAGCAATCCTCCTGCCTCAGCCTCCTGGGTGCTGGGATTACAGCTGTGGGCCACCAAACCTAGCATGTTTAGTTTTTCAAATGGACATCTTAAGGGAGATTATTTAGATAAGTTTAAATCAAGGTAAATTTTATCTACCAAATTTAAGTGTTAATGGGGATGTTCTTAAAACACTTTGGATGATAAAACCTGACTCCCTTTTAGTCCTGAATACTATTCAAGGAGTGTTCATTCCAAAGTTGAATGTCTTCTACCAAAATCAGGATTTGAGATTATCGAGGGACCAGAGGAGGAAAGTGTCATGAGAACTCTAGTGTCTACACACACCAATTGTGATGGCCCAATTTTCCCAGCATGTGTCTCACTCAGCCCAAGCAATTCTCATCAACTTCAAGGGGCGAGATGTGCGTCCACAGATAGGAGTTTGCAGTACCCAGGGTTTCCTCAGCAGGAGTACCTCCTACAGACTAGGGTACCAGACTTCATTTTTTTTCATGGTCAAATCAACCCAGCTGGATTTTGAACCTTCAGTTCCTAGAAATAATCAACTGTCCCTTACTGTATCAAATCCACTTGGCTTTATTTCACACATCAATCTTGTTGATTACCTAGAATAAGCCATAGTTTAGATTTATAGATTGGTATGCAAAACATGTCATGTAGCTGTACGCTATACCACCATGTAGCTTTTTAGTATCAAATTACCAAAATTTATTCTGAAGATAATTTTATACAGAGCAAAAAGAGAAGCAAGAGATATAATTTCACATGTTTGCTGTTCAGTTTTTTAAAAAAATATAATTCTGTTTACAAGTACTGTTTCTCAGCTTTAATTTGATACTTTACTACCAGGTAAATTATCTTTTAATGTAATTACTTTTATATAATAATTATGATCTTGAAATTCTGTAAAGCGATTAAAGGGCATTTCCTAAGAAATACATTTCTGGGTTAAATTATGCAATTTTTCTGCTTATGGTTTTAGTATTACACCTAATTTATTATCATTATTATTATTACTATTATTAAATACTTATGAAATGACATGTATAGAGGTAAATCTTTACAAATATCTAAGACTTTAGGTCTAAAATGTTTTTAATCACAGATTTAAAAAGTTGACACAAGTATATCTCCATTATTTCTTTTTAGCATTTATTAGTTTTGACTCATTCTAGTATGTTATACACATCAGCACCTGTGCCCATTTAGCAAAGAATTTCAGTACAAATCACTCTGAATTGAACAGACATCTCTAAGAAGCATTACAATTGTTGCAATATTTTTAGAAACTGAAACAAGGAAATAAACAACTTCAGTAAAAGTGATTTAAATAACAAATAACGTATCTTTATAAACAGCTTATCTCCTTGAGAACAAAGAATAAACAAGGAGACAAGAGGTTTTTTTCCTTCCACTATTAAAGCAGATCACAATATGAATGGGTGAAATGTCATGAATAATTGGAGAAAATCACAGTGTAATCTTCCACAAAAACATCTGATTTATTTAAATTGTCACTGTTTGTCTTATTAGAACCTTTATTTAACCTTGTTATCCACAATGCAGTATTCAAGCTGGTTTATCAAAAATTTACTTTGAAACTAACCATATTTTGAAATTTTTGACTTTCTTAAATTTAAGCTATGGGAACATAAACCTTATGGCAGCTGTTTTACTTGAGACCTAATTGACAGTGCTTTCAACTGAAATGCCTATGAAAACCAAATACTGTGAATCTAAAACAGCAAATAAATCATAGTGTTCAAAAGTTTTAATCAAATTGTTCTTGGATTCTGGAGAAGGGGATCATCAGACATTCCATTATGAGACTTTGCTACATACAACATTGATTCACTATCCTCAGCTCATGAACCCAGACAAGTACTACTAAAGTCACTTCTTATTGCATTGAAAGCATTTATGGTTCCCCAACTACATGCTTCATGGACAAGTCTATTTCCTTGATGACTTCTACGCAGATTCTGAGTATTTCAGGGCTTATCCTATCCAAGTGAGATAGGAGATAGGGAGTGGCAAAGTTGGATGGGGAAATAAGCAGGACCTGCTAATTATAAGATCCTGGGACAGTGCCAACCAAATGATTTCCTGGGACCCCATCTGTAGATAGGTTCTCACAAAATATGGACACAAGCCGGGCATGGTGGTGCACGCCTTTAATCCCAGCACTCAGGAGGGCTGAGACAGGAGGATCATTGTGAGTTCGAAACCATCTTGGGCTACAAAAAAAAAGTGGACAAAATAAGAGAGACAAGGCCAGGAGAAGCCCACTATTGCAACTCCTCATGGTAGCCCATTCTACATCTTCTATACCATGGTGTACTTTTATTTTTGCTCTTTTTTTCCTTTCTTCTTTGGTTGGATCCAAGTTCACTCTGCAGCACCAATTTTCCCCTTACGCCTTCACCCCTTGCTTTTCAAATAAACTTTTGGCACCATTTTTGGTTTGTTCAATTTTTTGTTTGAGATAAGAAGGACTTGGAATATGTTTAACTGGTGAGCCATTTCTAAAGGCACTATTCCAAACACTTTACAAATAATAATTCTTTCAATACTCATAATCACCTTGTGAGGTAGATACTATTGTTATCAGGTAGCTCCTTCTAAAAGTGGCCCACCAAATAAACATTATCAGGTTTTGGGTTGTTCACCTCTCCTTCTGGAGTTGGAGTCCAGGTTCTTCTCATCTGGAACAAAGAACTGAACAAAACAAACAAAAGATCATGGCAGCTTATTTGAAAAAGTAAAAGTGAAGAGTAAGGGAAAAACTGGCTCTGAATAGTGAGTTTGGGCCAAGAAAAAGAGGAAAAAGCAAGATAAAAGCACACCTTGGAGAAAGTAGGGTGAGCTAACATGAGGAAAACAACAATCACAAGCTCTTATGGGCACCTGTGTCTTTTTATACCATTCAAATCTTGAGGAAACTCATGAGAACTTCTACATACAGGTCCTGAGAGGCAGTGCTGGAATCCCACTCCTTAGGGCTGATGTCAGGTCTAGGCCATCATCCTGAAAACCTGCTCTAGTCCTCACGAGAAGCCCATGTGCAGGGCTGTAGGAACTGTTCTGTGCATGTGTCTGGGGTCTTGTAATTAACAGGTGTTACTTCTCCTGCCAGCTTTCCCCTAATCACCTATGTCACTATTAGTGTCTCATCCTGTTTCATTTCAATCCTTTTTGTTTGAGACAAGCTCTTGCTATGTAGTTCAGGATAGCCTCAAACTCACAGTGATCCTCCTGCCTCAGCCTTCCTATTATGGCAGTCTTAAATTTACTGGAGGCAGAGAAACTGAACAGCACTCTGAGAGGTGGACAGAACCAAACTTTATTATGCCCATGGGCTCAGAGGAGCTGCATACTCCAAAGTCTGAGCCCTGAGCCTTTGTTGGGGCTATCTTATATAAAGGTTTTAGGTGGGAACATGCAGGCTAAGTTACAGAGTTAAAATGGTTAAGCACAGGGGGTTTGAGGTAGGCTGTAGAAGCAAGATACTGGAAGTTGACTGTATAAGCAAGATTCTAGAACTGGGCAGTACAAGCAAGGTTTCAGAACCCAGCAGTACAAGAAAGATACCAGAAGGGCTAGACAAGCAAGATAATAGAAGCAGAACGAGACAATTGTTTTGTGAAAGCCATCCATGTTGGTCTTAAATTTCAGTTCCCCAAAGTTTTGCTTTCCTCATCATCCCAAGTGCTGGGATTACAGGTGTACACTGTCACACCTAGTTCAGTGTCCCAATTTCATATGTGAAGAATAGGCATACAGGAGAAATAACTTGCCTAAAGCTACTCAGTTATTAAGGATTTTGTCCACCTCTTCCATCAAACCCAGATTAAACAGAATTGATTTGTTCACAGTACTGTCGTTGCAGTTATACAAAATGTAAAATTCTAGCCAAGAGATATTTATAATACAAAAGCCAAACATACCAGAATAGTAATATGCAAATCATGCTAAGATTATGCACAAAAGACTAGAGAGATTAGAGGAAGGCAACCAGTCAGGAGCCCTCTGTGTCTAATACGAACCAAGCCAAGGTAGGGCAGCAGAGACAAAGGTGAATAAGGAGAAAAAGATGACTCAAGGTCATAAGCCCAAGTAGTAAAAAAAAATGTTATCTGTAGAAAAAAAAAGATGGAAATATTGGGAATTCCTTGAGAGTAAATGGGATGAATCTGATTTTAAACACATGAGTTTGATTCAGTCTGACAACAAAGAGAAACAGCACATGAAGACCTGTGCGCATGTGATGGTGGTGAGATGCCGGCCAGCCCTGCAGGGACACGCGCATGTTCCGGGTTGACGTGATTATAGATTGAGGAGCACCAGACAGCTTCCAGCAGGCCTGGTCAGGCTCTCTACCAAACCCCACCCACAGCATCTAGAAAAATATACCTCGTGTGAGGATTTGTTCCCACACGAAAAGTCAGAACCAACTTCCTGTGCAAATACCACCAAATATCAAACCCGGTGTGCCTAAGACAGTATATCCCTATAGCGAGGCCTGCCAAAGACCAAACTGCAACCATTTAAAGATCTTAATTGGTTTTCTTTTCAATTCTAGACTCAGGCAGCACTTCCAAAATGGAATGAGTGTTCCGATGAGATATGCAGAGGAGGTTGGTTGTATAGATAAAAAAGGAATGAAGAAAACAAGAAGAGGAAAAAAAAAAAGCAGATGGGTTGTTTTAAAATAACTTTCTTTATAAGGTGGGGACAGGGAGACAGACCAGTAGGAAAATAACAGAGAGGGCTTCATTATCAATCGAAACTGGCATGTTTGGGACCTTTGACTGTTATCCTCATTTCTCCTGGCTTCTTTGGAAGGTCAGATAAACTGCTTAATCTAGTTTGGTGGCATAAAACATTAGTGTAAGTGACTCCATTTTTATTTTTTTAATTTATTTTTAGATTTTATTTACCTATTTACTTGGGGTGTTTTTGGTACTGGGGATTGAACTCACCTCATGCTTGCCAGGCAGGCACTTACACCACTGAGGTAAATCCCTGGCAATTTATCAATTTATCTATTTATTGAGACAGGGTCTTGCTATGTAGTCCAGGCTGGCCTAGGACTTGTGGTGATCCTCCTGTATCAGCCACCACCACCTTAGCTCTCAGCAGCTTGCTTGGTATATATTTGTTACACAAATAGCCAAAAGAGCCCAAGCATCTCCAGGAAGACATGTATAATCAGTCAAAGAGATCACGTGATGCCACTGATCCTGGGATGGAACTTTCCTTTGCAGCTCACCAATTAATGAAGTGTCTGTTATTTTTGCAATTTACATTGTTGATACTCAGTGTGGTCAGGGACAGGCAGCATTAGCAGCACTTGAGAACTTGTTAGAAATACAAAAGTTCAGGCCTCGTTTCAAAGCGCCTGAATCAAAATCTGCATTTTGTAAAACTCCAGGTGATTTTGTTCATATCGTACGAAAAACTGCTCTAGAAAAATGTTGCTGGTACTTTACTCAGAAAGTAACTCACCTTCTCAAGAGAAGGACCAGATGCTTGGTGCCGATCATTCAGTGACTGAGAATCTTTTTATTTCTGCCCTCACCCAGGTTTACATTACCCTGGCCTTGCATGGTTGAAGCAACTCACAGCACGTCAGGAGTTCTCTTTTCCAAACAGGAATTCTGTGCCTATTTTATTCCTCAGCATATGTTATGCCTATTTATTTTTCCAGAAGCTAACACCAGTGATGCCAACTACCTGAATAGGGACAGAAACTACCCGCTGCTGTGGTTGCCTTTCACTTTTCCAGACTTTGGATCCAATGGCGTTGATCAAAGGAATCCCTCCTCTCCGAGGAATGGGCCCTCATTAGAGGGCCTAATATGTCCAGCCACTGGCTGAGTGCAAGCTCCGGGCACTGACTGTGCAGCTAATGCAGCACGGTATTTCAGAGCGGAGCTGCTGAGTCTGTAAGTTAATTATACTTCCTGCAGTTGTAGAATTGAAAGACACAGTTTCATGGCTACCACAAAGGGTAAGGGAAAGATAAAATTACGGAGGATGTTTGATGAAAAGTAACAAAAAAAGCAAGAGAGAGAGGTTCTTATCATTGCCTGATTTACCAATATATTAAAGACACTAAATCACAAAACATAAAACAGAATTATTTGTGTTTTGGAAGAATGATTACAAAGCTTCTTGGGGTAGGGAGTAAGACCTCCTAAAAGAAAACAGATGGTTACTAGCCTCTCTAGGGGTGAGGGTCAAGTTACCAGCAGGGTTGTTTTACTGAGAGGGACATGCAAGGGCTTGGCTCTTTTCAGGTCCTGCTTCTACAAACAGCCTCTTCTCTAAATAAAACTGAGCTAAATGTAAAAGACAATCAGTGTAACGACGTGTTCAACTAAAACATTAGCCTCCCAGAGACACCAAACTCTTAGCGTAGGGAGCAACCCATGTGCTGATCCCTCCCTGACTATGGAAGGAGGAGTCAGACTTTGACAGAAAAGAAACTATCTGAAACGCTACTGGAATAGATCAAGGTGAGGCGCTTAGTCTGAGGCTGTAGCTCAGGGGTAGAGCACGTATTCAGCCTCTGTGAGGCTCCATGTTCAGTCTCCAGCTAGAGAGAGAGAGAGAGAGAGAGAGAGAGAGAGAGAGAGAGAGAGAGATGGGAAGAGAGGAGGAAGGAGAGGGGAAAGGGGAGAGGGGAGAAGGGTTTCCCATGCACACATACACCAGCTGGGGCTGGTAGTACAAGCCTGTAATCACAGCACTCTGGGAGGCTGAAGCAGGAAAGATTGCAAGTTCGAGTCCAGCCTGGGAAATTTAGCAAGACCTTGTCTCAAGAATAAAAGACGAAAAATGACCTGGAGACATAGCTCATTTTGAAGGTCCTGAGTTCAATCCCCAGTACAGTACCACACACACACAAAAATAGTGCAAATAGCGATCTATGTATACAAAATGTGATTGAAAATATGGTGAATGTTTAAATCAAAAAAACATTATAGACATATTATCATTCATTCATTTCAAGATATTCCCCCCCCCCCCGCTTTTTTTTTCCGGTACCAGGGATCAAACTCACAGCCTCATGCCTGCTGGGCAGACACTTAAGCCACTGAGCCAAATTCCCAGCCCTAGTTTGGCCCTAGTTTTTTGAGACAGGGTCACACTATGTAGCTCAGGCCAGCCTGGAACTCACAAGGCTCTGCCTAGCACAGCCTCCTGAGTGCTGGGATTAAAGGCATGTGCCACCAGGGCCGGGAGTTTGGCTCAGCGGCTTAAGCGCCTGCTCTGGCAGGCGTGAGGTTGTGAGTTCAATCCCTGGTGCCGCAAAAAAAAAAAAAAAAAAAAAAGGCATGCGCCACCACGCCCGGCTATACCTCTCCTTGTTTTGAATACACTTATCCCATCATGCTTGCCATTTTCTGAAGCAGTTCTGGAAGTCCTTTTTTATGTCATTAGTTGTGCTGTCATGGCTGCCTTGATATCCTGAATTCATTTAAAACACTTACTTTTCATGATCATTTTGACTTTGGGGAAGAGCCAGAAGTCTCACAGTGTCAGATCCCATGAATGAGGTGAATGAGGGCACGCTAACATTTTTATGAGCCTGCCTTTCCATTGGATGGCACATAGCAGCATTCACTGTTTTTTTGTTTTTTGTTTTTGTTTTTTTTCCTACCAGGGATCGAACTCACAAACTCTCTCCTGCCAGGCAGGCACTTACACCACTGAGCTAAATCCCTGGTCCTACTTTTTTTGAGACAGGGTCTCACTATTCCATTCAGGCTGACCCTGAACTCACTTTGTAGCCCAGGCTGGTCTCAAACTTGCAGTGATCCTCCTGCCTCAGCCTCCCAAGTGCTGGGATTACAGGCATGCACCACCATGCCCGGCTCATTCACTGTATTTTTGATGATACATTGTAAAGACACTCAGGAAAAAGAATTTCCAGAATGGCTTCAGAAAGTTGAAGAATAATGTTGATATAGGGGAATGATCTCAGTGGAAGACCTCCAAATGATATAGGTGAATGAAATTCCCAACCTAATGTATGTCCAGTGCAAGTTTGTGTTCTCTAAAATCAAAGAATGAATTTTAGGAACAATGGAGGTTAAGAACAGAAATATTTATTGAGAGAAAGAAAGCTTCTGTCTGAGAGAGAGAGACAGAAGGGGGCCCGAGTGGGTTGCCAAAGACTCTGTCTTTTCTAATGACTTTTATAGAGTAAAACCATGATGGGAAAAACTGGGAACTCACAAGGCAGACGGGTGTGAGGTGAGACAGAACTGTGGTCAACCAATAAGATTAATTGTTTAGGTAAAATTGACTAAATCAGGGACAAATGGGGAAGCGAGTCATGCAGTAAGTGAGCATTCTTATCAATCAGGGGGTTGGGATGGTAATTCCTGGCTTCTCAAAATGATCCATCCCTAATCCTTAATGCTTATACTTAGGGTGTGATTGCATTTGTTCTGCCTTCTGTCTTGAGACCTGGCCCACAGCAAGAGGTGTGTATCTCTTCCCCAGTCACAAGATACCTGGTCCTCTGTGCTGGTTGCTTAGAGGGCCTAGCCCTGTCTGACTGCCTATATTTCTAACTAACTCAGTTGCCTGTAACAATGTGATAACTGTGTTCAAAGCTCTGGGGAATATTTTAGAGGGATTAATGGCAATACGTCTTTTACTGTAATGAATTTTTAAAATTTAAATATTTTCCATATATTTCAAACACATTATACACACAGAGAGAAATAGGGTTTTATTTGTTCATTCAAAAGGGATTGAGGTTGATAGAGAATTTTGTAATCCTTACCAATATTTTATGGGTAATTCTCTCTCAATTCTAGTAAAAGACATATTATAACATTCTAATAAACAAAACTAGAACTAATTCATTTGCTTTAATGCTTTCTTGGTTTAAAAATACTAAAATTAAAATTTTCTTACCAATGGACTTTTAAGTTGCTTTCAGTTTTTGCCACTGCAAAGATGCAACAAACATTTTTGTACTTCTGTCCTTACGTAGCATAGCTTCCTGCAGTAAAGTTGGATTTTGGGATCAAAGTAGCCTACATATTTCATTTATTTTTCTAAATTTTTAAAATTTTTGTCCTAAATATCATTTTTTTTTCCTTTTTTTTTGGGGGGGGTATGGGGTGACACGGTCTCACTATCTATTCCAGGCTGGCCCTGAACTCACAGTGATTCCCCTAGCTCAGCCTGCTGGTGTGCAGGTGTATGCTATCATGCCCAGCTTCTAAATATCTTAAACTTTCATAAATACTATCAAATTATTTTTCCAAAAAAGTGGGATAATTCTGACTTGTCATAGTGATATAGGAAAATGATCTCGGTGGGAGACCTCCAAATATATGGGGGAATGAAACTCCCAACCTACTATACATCTGGCGCGAGTTCATGTTCTCTAAAAATTGAAGAATGAATTTTAGGAACAACGGAGGGTAAGAGCAGAAGGTATTTACTGAGAGAAAGAAAGCTTCTGTCTGAGGGACAGAAGGGGGGCCCTAGTGAGTCACCCAAGACTCTGTCTTTTCTAGTGACTTTTATAGAGTAAAACCATGATGGGGAAAACTGGGAACTCACAAGGCAGACGGGTGTGAGGTGGGACAAAACTGTGATCAACCAATAAGATTGATTGTTTAGTTAAGATTGACCAAATCAAGGACAAATGGGGAAGCGTCACGTAGTAAGCGAGCATTCTTACGGATTAGGGGATTGGGATGGTAATTCTTGGCTTCTCAAGATGATCCATCCCTAATCCCTAATGCTTGTACTTAGGGTATGGTTGCATTTGTTGATCCTTCTATCTTGAGATTTGGCCCACAGCAAGAGGTGTGTATCTCTTCCAAGGTCACACGATTTCTGGTCCTCCGTGCCTGCTCCATTGAGGGCCTAGCCCTGTCTGACTGCCTATAATATTTCTAACTAACTCAGTTGCCTATAACAATAATATAATTGCCTGTTTTTCCTACATTCTCCCTAACACTACACATTTCTGTTTATTTGAATTTTTGCCAATCCGATGGACAGAAAACAACATTTCACATTTGCTTTATGTGCATTTATTTGGATACTACGTTTTAAAATTTTCGTTTTGTTTTGTGGTGCTGGGGATAGAGTCCAGCTCTGGACCACTGACATGTCAAACCCTTGATTTGTAACTTTGAGCATACTAATTATGCTTATCCATCTGAATTTCCTTTCTTACTAGGAAGAACTCTTTCAGCTGTTATGACCACGTTACAGATGTTCTGTTGTCCTTTTGTCATTATTTCTCCACGGCAGGCATTTGCCATGGGGCTGCCGCTGCCGTGAGTGGCCTCCAAGGAGCCAGACATATGCTGTCTCTTAGGATACACCATTGGCTGTGCTGCTCGGGACTGTTTAGGTGTCACGGATGACAACACAATGCAGTGGCTCCTGGTCTGTTAGCTCTCATTTGTGCCACTTCAAAGAGTCTTTTATATGCATTTCTCCACTTCACTGCAGAAAATCATCCAGTCAAGTTCCCAATTTTCCCAACTTCTCTCTAATCTGGGCACACTTGCTCTGCTACAACCCCTCCTATCTGAAAAACAGAGGTATTCACAGAGGATTTCTCTGACACAGGGTTCGATGAGATTGCCTCAGTCTCTATTACATTATTTTCTTCATGGTACCAATCACATTGGCAGGAATGTTGTTAATTTATTTGACTCCCCACGATAGGTTACAAATCCGGCTATAAGCTGCCTCATTGACTGTTTTAACTCCAGTACCTAGAATGCAAACACCAGGAGGTCTTCAGCAAATATTTACTGAAGAAAAGAACGATGAGTTTTCTTGGAAATAATCTACATGATGTTTAAGTAATTTTTAAAATGTAGTACTGGGGATTGAAGCCTGGGCCTTTGTATTGAGCTACATCACCCAACTTGTTTTTATCATTTAATTATTTAGGTTTTTTGAGACAGGGTCTATGTATTACAAGCTGGTCTTGAACTCACTATTTAGCCCAGGCTGGCCTCAAATTCATGGTGATCCTCATGCCTCAGCCTCCCAAAGACTGGGATTACAGGTGTGGGACCATGTGCTATTATTTATTTTTGAGATAAGGTTTTGCTAAATGTTAAAGTACCCAGGCTGGGCTCAAAATTGTGATTCTCCTGCCTCAACTTCCCAGGTTCCAAAAATTTAAAAAGGTTGCTATTGATCTTTTGGGTCTTCTGAAAAATTTCAAAGTTTAAGGAGCAGATCAGATCAAAAGTGAATGAGTAGCGGGTGTGGTGGTTGCACGCCTATAATCCCAACACTCAGGAGGCTGAGGCAGGAGGACCGTTGAGAGTTCAAGACCAGCCTGGGCTACAAAGTGAGCACAAAACCAGTTTGAACTGCATAGTGTGACCCTGTCTCAAAGGGACAACAAACAAACAAAACAAAACAAGACAAACAAAGTGAAAGAGTTTACTGAAATTTAACATTTTAAAAATGCAGAGCAGAGCTCAGTCGGGTGTGGTGGCACACACCTGTAATCCCAGCACTCAGGAGATTGAGGAGGCAGGAGGATCCTTCTGAATTAGAGGCTAGCCTGAGATTAGTAGCCAAACCCTGTCTCAACAAAACAAAACAAAACAAACAAACAAACAAAAATTGCATAACTCTTTGGGAGACATAACATGTTGAGAGAACTATCCAGAATAAAATTTGCATCTGAAAGCCGGGTGTGATTGCCCACAACTGTCATTTTAGCAGACAGGAGCTAGTCCAGTGACTGATCCCCAAACCAGAACCTGAATGATAACCTAGGGCCGCCTAGCAACTTCCTTAAGATTGCAGACGGTGGGGTTGGCAGGGGTCATTTTCTCACCCCAGAATTCTAGGCCAACCTGGCCTACCCACTGAATTCAAGGCCAGGCTGAACTGCATAGCGGCATGTGTCAAAACAAAAACACAAATGGACCCTTAGAGATATAGAAGAGTCTAAATAAAAAAAAATTTTTTTTTAAAAAAAGGTTCATTCGAGTTGCAGTTTAAGTGCAGTAGAGACATACCTATCACTTTAAAGAAAAAACTCAACATGATTTCATGGGAAAATATGAAAGAGTAGTATCTCACCCAAACAGGATCTTCAAGCCAGCTTTCAGCCTATCCATGGTTATTTTGTTTTTGCGGGCAGACTTGTCTCTAAAATGCCTTTGATCTTAGTGTTATTAACTTGCTAGGGTTTTTTGTTTTGTTTTTTGAGCTAATGTAGGCAAATACAATTGTGTTTTACAAGTTAAATCTGTATCCTGCAACTTTGTTTTGTTGTTGTGTTGAGACAGGGTCTCACAATGTAGTTCTGGCTGGTCTTGAACTCAGGAATCCTCCTGCCTCAGCCTTCCGAGTGCTGGGAGTACAGGAATGTACCACCACAGCCACTTGCCAGGTTTCACAAATTCTATTCTCCTATTTTACCTCCTTCGATTTATCAACACACACACCCCTCTGATGAAACTCAGGCTTAAGTCAAAAATCATCGCTTGAAGTTTAGAGGCTATCTAGAGAGGCATTTGAGGGTTTATTATAAGACTGCGGACAGCCTAGCTTATAATCGAAGCAGTTTTGCTTTCATCTGGCAAACCGCCTCCGCTTCGCCTTCTGACTCCAGCCCTTAAAGCAGCCAAGCCGGCGAAAACTGCTTCTAGGCCTCGCCCCAGCCGCCTCAAGCCAAACAGGCCACCTAGAGACCGGAAGCGCCCGCCCCTGGCTGTCGCGCCCTTCAGCCCCTCGCCGCCCTCCGGCGCGACGCGCTCGCCCGGTGCATTGTGGGCACTGTAGTCCGGCTGGAATCTGCGCGACCACAAGTCCCGTGACGCCTGTGGTCCCGGCCCTCCCCCGACGCCGCATCGCCCCTCCCCGGCCTCCCTTGGGCCTGGCGGCCCGGGGCGCGGCGTTCTGGCGAGTCAGCTGTTTGTCCTCAGGCACAGAGGCGGAAGCCCGCGGGGCGGAGGAGGAGCTTCGCGCGGGGTGAACGCCCGCACTACGTGCTCGTTCGCCTCGCGACCGCTGCGCGCGAGCCCGTGTCCCCGCGGCGGGCGGCAGCGGCGGCGTCTGTGGAACGCGAGTGGCCGGCGGGAACCCGCGGCGGCGGTGGTTACGGCGAAATGGCGGAGACCGTAGCAGACACCCGGCGGCTAATCACCAAGCCGCAGAACCTGAACGACGCCTACGGGCCGCCCAGCAACTTCCTCGAGATCGATGTGAGCAACCCGCAGACGGTGGGGGTCGGCCGGGGCCGCTTCACCACCTATGAGATCCGGGTCAAGGTGAGGCCATTTTTCCGCTCCCTCAGACCCCTTCGCCGCTCCGTCGCCCCGGACTGGCCCTGGCGCGACCTCCCGGGTGGCCTCGGCTGCTCAGGCGGGACCCCTGCGGCGGGCGACCCAGTCGGCGGCGGGCGGGGGGCGCAAGCCAGGCGCCTCTCTGGTTGGGTTTCCGTGGGGGCTGCCGAGCGAGCCCCGCGGCGCCGGGAGAAGGTGATCGCGGAGGAGGGCGTGGGTTGAGCGCCGCTCGCCCCTTAAGCAGCTGATCTGGGAATGACATTTGAGTTGGAAAGGGAGTAGATCTTTCGAGAACATGGCCCTTCACCGCCAAGAGTGTAGTGTGAAGTTGAAGCCTTTGCCTTCTGGAGACTCCCCAGAGGTGGCCTCGCCTTCCCAAGCTACCCAGCTAACTGACCTAGGTTAGGTTACACACTCTTCGGAGCAGAACTTGACAGGAGTTCGAAAAATCCACGACGAATTTTGGATTGGGCTGGGCCAGGTGTGAACAGTGATTGGAAATGGTTGACTTTACCGTTCTTGAGGGTCAATCCTGCAGAAGGTCGAGGTTTAGGAACTGTTGCCTGCTTCATCCAAAACTATAACTGCTTTAAGATAATGGTATTCTTTTAGGGGACTTAATCTCTTAATTTCGGCATATGAATTTCACTGAATGAATGAATCAGCGGAAGTACAAACACAATGTTATAACTCATATTCGTTGGCCATAAATAATTCACTTGCTTTGAAGGATGCTAATTGAGAGTGCCACCTCACTTTTACTCTGTAGTTCAGGTTTAAAGATCTTGCTCACAGAGCCCGGTGTGGTGCCACGTTCCTGTAATGCCAGCACCAGGGACACTGAGGCAGGAGGATTGCTGCGCCTGGGCTACAACGTGAGCTCATAGCCAGGCTGAACTGCATAGCAAGACCCTGTCAAAAAGACAAGATTTAAAAAAAAAAAAAGACCTTGCTCAGGTATGGACATATGTTTACAAATTAATTACAGTACATTAAGCTGATCGAGCTGTTTTTGTTTTGTTTTGTTTTGTTTTGCGGCTCTGGGGATCAAACTCACAACCTCACGCCTGCCAGACAGGTGCTTAAGCCACTGAGCCAAACTCCTGGTCCTAGTTTTTTGAGGCAGGGTTACGCTATGTAGCTGGGGCGGGCCTTTCACTCACATTGTAGCCCAAACCGGCCTCGAACTCACAACGCTCCTCCTACCTCAGCCTCCCAAGTGCTGGGATTAAAGGCGGGCACCACCACGCCTGGCCTTTTTTTTTTTTTTTGGATGGGACCTCATAATGAAGTTCAAGTTGGCCTTGAACTCATTTTGTAGGCTAGGTTGACGAACTTGGAGTGACCCTCCTGCCTCAGCCTTCCAAGTGCTAGGATCACAGGTGTGGGTCACCACTCCTGGAAAAGAACAGTAATTTTTACCAATTTATGCACTTTTGCATGTGTGTAAAAAGCGCAACATAAGATTTTCCAGCCTATTTTTGTGTCTAAGTACAGTTCATTCACATTGTAAAACTATTTATTTATTTATTTTTGGTACCAGGGATCAAACTCACAGCCTCGCACATGCCAGCCAGGCGGTTATGCCACTGAGCTAAATCCTGGGCCCTATTTTTTGAGATAGGGTCTCACTATTCTGTTCAGGCTGGCCTTGAACTCACTTTGTAACCCAGGCCAGTCTGAACTCAAAACAATCCTCCTGCCTCAGCCTCCCGAGTGCTGGGATTAAAGGCGTTCTCCACCATGCCTGGCTGTGAAACTTTTTAAAAAATGATTCTTTTTTATGTTTTATGAAATAAAGACTGGCCCACCATGTAGTTCAGGCTGGCCTTGAACTCACTCTAGCCCAGGCTGGCCTCCCAAGTGGTGGGATTACAGGCAGTGCCACCATGCCCACTTTAAGAATGATTCTTATGAAAGTGTTGCTAAAAGAAAAAGTCATCCAACTCAGTTAAAAGACAAAAGTAACAGTTTAGTTTGATGAGCCAGCCTGTCTCTCTAAATGTGTAAAATGTGAGCCATAAACTGTGTATAAAGTTAAGAAAAGTGCAAAATTCAGGCCCCTTTGCACTTGGGAAAGGAGATTCTCAGGTAAGCATAGTGAAAAAGTAAAGGTTTGTTTTTAACTTTTGAAATGATTTTGAATTTGTTTTTTGAATTGGTTCACTGAAAAGAGCTTCCTCTTTTGCCTCTTATTCTCATTCCTTTTTTTCTTGTGCTAAAACAAAACTTGGTGTGCTTACTTTTAAACTTCCATAGCTACAGTAGTATTTCCTGTCACACAATTGAATTGGAGTCTCCTCCCTACACTTCCTTGATTTAATAACTGTGTTTATCTTGCTGAGTGCATTACTAGATGGTTACTCCTGTGGTGATTTAAAAATAACCTGTGATACTTTATTACCAAATAGTTTATATGACACTTAAATATAAATTGTTTATGATACCGTCATTTGAATGGTATAGAAAACCATCCTTAAAATTGATTAGTTTAGACCAAGAGCTGGGCATATGGTGCATTCTGTAATCCCAGCTCTTCCAGAAACTGAGGCAGGAGGATTGCAATATTGAGGCTAGTCCTAGCAACTCTCTCAAAATTTTAGCTATATAGCTCAGTGGTAAAGTGTTTTTGAGTTCATCCCTAGTACCCCCCCCCAAAAAAAAAATTCAGGTTGGTTAGTGAGTTAAGGAATTCACTCTTGGTCAGGTACTATTTTTTATTTATTTATTTTTAGATAGGGTCTCACTAAGTCCAGGCTGGACTTGAAATTGCAATTCACCTGCCTCAGCCTCTTGAGTAGCTGGAATATTATGCTTATGCATTAGAAAGCTAGACTGTGTTTTTGAGACAGGGTTTCACTTTGCAGTTCAGCAGCCTGGCCTTGAACTCACTTTTTAGCCCAGGCTGGCCTCAAACTCACAGGGATCCTCTTTCCTCAGCTTCCTGAATGGTGGTATAACAGGCATGGACCACCATGCCCAGCCTTCTTTTGTACTTTTACACAGAGCAGTTTGTTGTAGCACTGTCGTGTATCTGTTACCAATCATAAATGCAGGTTCCTGGCAACACAACATAATTGAGTTTTTAATGCTTATGAAATGCTATTGAAATTTCTCTTGGTATGTAATGTGTTAATTTAAAACTCAGCATGCCATGTAGTAAGACATAAGGTCTTATTTAAGCAGTTTGAGAGTAATTGCAGTTTTATATTAAGGTAGAATGGACATGAGATGAATGGGTTAATCGTTTTATAATTTTATTTACTACTACTGCTTTTCTCAGCTGTTGCTGGTCTCCCTTGCCCCTACTGCCTGCCTTTTGCTGTTGAATTTGCTGTGTGGAAAACCATTTTGTGTTTCAGAGTTTGGGCCCTTGAACTGTCTTACAGTTACTCTTTAATTCTGGTCTTGAGAAAAATGTTCAATTTTATAGGATCTGATTGAAATTACTCTTAATTCACAGGGTAATTTTATCTGGATGGTGGCACTTTAGAATGCAAGTTTCCCAATTTCCATTTATCTTTTTTGGTTTGAGAACAGTGTTTAAGACTATTAGGATCTCTTGATTAGTATCTCTGGGCTTTTGAAAATAATTGGCACAGTGTTAAATGTTTTTTTAAATTGTTCTAATGGGTAGGTACAGCAGAGAGCACCATAAATGATTAAAGGTTTAGAAAACCTCAGGGTCTAGAATTATTTTGACATATTAAAGAGAAGGCTGAAAGAGAAATTTAGTCATTATTTGTGAAGTTTTTGCTACGGCTTTAATTTTCTGAGGATTTTTAATTAAGATCTGCTATTGTACCTGAAGAAAACTGTTTTAAGCAGGAGGGGAGGTAAAGACCTTTCTTGAACTTTGAGATAGTTCTGGTTCAAAGAATAAATTTGTCGTGTACTGGCAGAGCAGGGTAAAAATTTTTTTTTTTTCCTGGCACCGGGGATTGAACTTACAACCTCGTGCCTATCAGACAGGCGCTTAAGTCACTGAGCCAAACTCCTGGCAGGGTAAAAAAATTAAAGTTTCAATTCACCTTTATGAAACAGGTATGCTAGTAATGCTAGTCCTCGCTGAAATAACACACATGAACCTCTTTAGCATAGTGACTCACACATGATGCACACTCAAAGGCCAACTCCTTTTTGATGTTTTGAGACAGGGTCTTGCCATGTATTTCAGGCTGGTCTTGAATTCACTATATCCCAGGCTGTCCTGAAACTCAAAATAATCCTCCTGTCTCAGCCTGCTGAGTGCTAGGATTACAGGCATGCACTGCCATGTCTGATTTCCCCAGGCCTTTTTAAAACTCCTGTTTATTTATGAATTTGTCTTTTCAAAACAGAATTTCACTGTGCAGTTCAGACTGGCCTTGAGCTCACTATCTAGGAAGGCTGGCCTTAGTCTGGCGCCAAGCCTGCTGCTTCAGCCCCTTAAGTGCTGAGATTATAGGCATATGCCACCATGCCCAACCATCTTATTCTATATTGAATTATTAGGTACCATGTTTCTATCTTGTTTGGTGTAACAGACTAAGGAACCAGTGCACAAAAGGTTGTTCACCAAAGTAAGTACCATATTTAATTTGTACATGTGCTTATACATGACACCACAGTTTAAAGAAAGAAATAGTTTATTTAGGGCTAATTAATGCTTTCCGGGATCCAGTCCATGGATAGCTACCAATAGTTTCAGAGCAGAAACATCATAGCAGAGGGTATGACAGGGGAATGCTGCTTCCCTCATAGTAGCTGGGACGCAGAGCAGCAGATGAGCAGCACCAGTGGGAGATACAGATGCTCCCCACATGGCAATAGAGCCCCCCAACCTGGGCCCCACCTCCTAATAGCTATTCAGCCAAGAACATCATTAGGTTAAACCACCAGCAAGTACTGCATAACATCCCCAGGACCCAATCTCTCTGGGAATCTCTTAATCCAATGAAAGAAACAGTTAAATTTAAACATCACAGTGTATTTTTTCTTGGCTCCAAATTGGTCCATAGCCACAGTGTAATTAAAAATAGTATGTTAAAATCCTTGCATCTACAGCCTAGTGTTCAAGCAACTTCAAGTGGATGAAACCTTTGAAAGAAATCCCAATGTTGGCACCCTTGAGACTAGAAATTGACAACAGTAAAAGGCACTGAGGAAAAGCAGCTGAAAAGCACTTACAAATTCTGTGCTGTGACTAGGTGACCTGAAGAAAAGGTCGGATGGCAATGCTTTCAAAAGGCGAGCCTTTTTCTGTATATGTAAAAGTTGTAAAGTCGAGCGATCTGTAGTCTTAGAGGTAACCAAGCAGAGTAATTTTCTGTTTTGCAGATGGAGAAGCTGAAGTCCTTGTTGGTCCTCATCTCTTGTCCCTTCCTCATGCTACAGTCCTGAACCAATCGTATCTAACAACTAAGCTTTCTAAGAGTTCTGTTATGTCCAGGTCCTTGCTCACACTTCTTCCTCTGCTAAGAACAGTTTTCTTTCAGCAGTCTCAGCTGGCTGTGCCTGTCTTAGAGGAGCCTGCCTTCATGTACTCCTTGCAGAGATTTTGCTGTACTGTAGACCACAGGTACTTCCCATGTGCCTCTAGTAGCCGTTGGAATTTTTTTTTTTTTAAAAATCTGACTTCCCGTAGTTCCTATGTCTTCTACACTAAGCTCCTAGAGAATGAAGATTGTCATAATTAACCTTACTCAACACCTGACTCTGTGCTTGGCTCATAGTGGACACCTATGGATAAATGAAATTTAGGAAAGTTAACTTGCCTAGTGTCATAGCTATTAATGGAAAAATGAAGTTTTAAATCTAGGTTTTCTGACCTTCAGAGTATGTATTTTGTCTTCCACACTTTCTGAATATACTGATTGCTTGAGGCGTTTTGAGACCACTGATAATTCTTTTAATTGGATAGGATGAGATTTAGGCCACGCGAGTTTGAAGAGCAGGCCAGGAAGGGTATCCACTAACACATAGCCAGAATTTCCCCTGGTGTGCCCTGTGTTCGCTTCCTTACCTGGGAAATGCAGACAGTGGAGAAAGATCAGGAAAACGTACAATCACAATTGTTGGTAGCCTTGATGAGGCTAAACTGGAAAGATTCTAAAATAGTAATAATAAATACATAAAGAAAAACTAGACCCTGATAGCAGAGACAAAATCCTATGATAGTTGTCAGAAAACTTTTTGGAGAAGAAGCAGTTTAAATATTAGTTGGAAGTACGACAACTATAGCCTAAGTTTTGGGGAAGGAGAAAAGGTATGGCCAGATCTCTGCCTGTTTGTTTTGCAACATCTATTTATGTATCTGTCTTGTATAATCATAAAAATTATTGAGATAGTGTCTCTTATTTTTGTGTATGTGATACTGGGCATTGAACCCCTAGGGCCTTCACACTGAGCTACATCCCCAACCCTTTTTATTTTTGAGTCAGGATCTCACTAAGTTTCTAAATTGCGCAACCTGGGCTCAAACTAGTGATTCTCCAGCCTCTGACTCACAGAGTACTGAATTAAAGGCATACAATACCTATCCAACTATGATTTTAAAGTCTCAAAATCTAAAATGTGTTTAGTATTTCAGACAATAAGTAAACAACTACACACCTTTTTTGAACTTTAAGCAATCATTTGTTTTTCATATTTCCTTGTCTATTTCTGGCAGGATGGAGTTTAAAAACTCTTCTGAACATAATATAGTTCACGCCTGTAATCCCAGCTCAGGAGATTGGTTGAGGCAGGAGGATCACTGCAAGTTAAGAGGCCAGCCTGGGCTATATAATGATTTCAAGGTCATGCCGAACTACATATCAAGACACTGTCTCATCTCACCCCCCCACAAGATGTAAAAATCCAGTTTAGAAAATTATGAAGTGTACATACAAAAATATAAGCCAAATGTATGAGGACCTTCCATATAAAGAAAGCTCAAGCTGAGCCTGATGGCACACAACTTTTTATCTCAGCACTCCAGAAGGCTGAGGCAGGAGGCTTGTAAATTCAAGGCCAGTCTTGGGCAACTGTCTCAAAAAATTTTAAAAAATAGGAGAGTCTGGGAATGTAACTCGGTGTAAAGGCCTTGGTGTTTTTTTTTGTTTTGTTTTGTTTTGTTTTGTTTTTAAATTTTAAAGATAGTAAAATCCAACAAAACATAACAGAACGAAGTCAATCAAAACAAAGCAGCAGAACTGGTACAGAACTTCAAAGAAAGATACAATGAAAACAATAGCTACTATAGTATATCTTGTTATTTTCAGAATAGTTGACCTTTCCAACAGGTATAGTAAAATCACACCAAACCAAAACAAACAAACCCCACAATAAAACCAATAAAAACAGAGTATAAAATAGGGCCAAAAAAAATTAATCAGAATAAAGCAAAACAATGAGAACAATATTGGGCCTCGAAGACAAGACAGAAGAGAGTCCCCCATTTTTGCTACATTGCGTACTGTCATCTTTCAAAGAGATGCTCAGGCTGCCAGCCCCAGGCCTACAAAATGAACAAAACAATACTAGCATTTGGTTGTTTTATGTACCTTAGTTGCTATCAATGTAGCCAGACCTCCGAACAAGCAGGTTGCTTTACAGGACGGAGGCTGGGGTGGGGGGGGGTGGGGGCTTTGTCCTTGATTTTTAGCCTGCATGCTGTAGGGTAGGCTTACAGGGGGCGGGGTGGTAGTGCATGTTTCTCCTCCTGGGGTCCATGCCGGTCGCGCAGGCCCACGGAAGGCAGTCTTACTTGTGTCCTGGTTGGAGGTGCTCAGTCCTGGCTGGGTGGGCTCCCGAGAAGCCTATTTCTTTCTCCTCCTGGGGTCAGTGCCGGTCATCAAGGCCTTGGTTTAATCCCCAGTGCTAAATAGAAAAAGTTCAAAGATGTCAAAGCTAAGGGAGCATTCTAGAAGCATTAAAATTACGTAGAATTTGATGAAACTAAGAAAAACTTTATAGGTTGAACTAGGCCGTCAACAATGATTATAGTGGGCTGGGGATATAGCTCAGTGGCACAGTGCTTGCCTGGCAAACTCAGTGTCCTGAGTTTGATTCCTGGTACCCACAAAAAAAATGGTTATAGTTAGTCCTTCAATAGATTATGTATTTAGAAGGAATATGTTCTTGATCTGAGATTAATCTGAAACTACCCTAATTACAGTAGCCATTAGTCCCATGTGGCTATTTAAATTGAAGTGTTAGACTTATAGTACCACCTGTAATCTATTTTGGAAACTAAGCAAGGGGACTGAAAGTTGGAGGCCAGCCTGAGAAACCTAGTAAGACCCAGTCTGAGAATAAAAATAAAATATTGAAAGGCCCAAGGCTCTGGGTTGAGCCTCCAGTACCACACAAAAAAAGATTTTTAATAGGACAAAGGAGGGAGCCGGGCCTGGTGGCTCACACCTTTAATCCCAACACTCAGGAGGCTGAGGTAGGAGGAGCGTTGTGAGTTTGAGGCCGGCTTGGGCTACAACGCAAGCGCAAGGCCGGCCTGAGCTACGTAGTGCAACCCTGCCTCAAAAAACTAGGGCCGGGAGTTTGGCTCAGTGGCTTAAACACCTGTCTGGCAGACACGAGCCTATGAGTTCAATCCCTGGTGCTGCAAAAAAAAAAAAAAAAAAGAAAGAAAAGAAAAGAAAACAGGACAAAGGAGGGCTTATGGCTCTGTGGTAGACTCCAAGCTTAACATGTGTGAGGTATTTGGTTCAGTTCCCTGCACCGAAAAAGAATGATGTTAAATTTTATGTATATTTTACCACAATAAAAAACACAAATAAAGGGAGGGGGCAATTATTTAACTTTGTATAATCTTTCCCTTTATGTTATCAA
>RJWM01028353.1:0-25707 GCA_004363535.1 Dasyprocta punctata | reverse complement strand
GCTGTAGCCCAAGCCGGCCTCGAACTCACAACGCTCCGCCTACCTCAGCCTCCCGAGTGCTGGGATTAAAGGCGTGCGCCACCACGCCCGGCTTGTCATCGATTTTTTTGACCGGGGATTGAACTCACACCCTCTCGCCTGCCAAGCAGGCACTTACGCCACTGAGCTAAATCCCTGGCCCTGTTTTTTGAGACAGGGTCTCACTATGCACTTCAGGCTGGCCTTGAACTCACTTTGTAGCCCAGGCTGGTCTGGAACTCCCGGTGATCCTCCTGCCTCAGCCTCCTGAGTGCTGGGATTAAAGGCGTGCACCACCACACCCAGCTTGTCATTGATTTTTATGGCAACGAAAGGAGAGGTGGGGTGTTAAGCTTTAATTTATTTATAACAGCTTAATAACAATGGGCTGGACGTGGTTGTGCACGGCTGTAATCCCAGCAGTTGGGAGGCTGAGGCAGAAGGATCACTGTGAGTTTGAGGCCAGCCTGGACTACATGGCAAGTTCAAGACCAGCCTGAAGGTCATAGCAAGACCGTGTCTCAAAGAAATAAAACCCTTAATAGCAATGGGTATTCCATTGCTCTTTTTAGTGGTCTGGTCTATAGTTAGAGGTGGTGGATGCGATGTGCTTTTCTCTGAACCTTCCTGTTCAATGTTACAATAGAGGTTTTAGCTGGGTGTGAGGCAAGAAGAAGGAGTAAAAGAAAACCATACTTTAAAAGAAAAAGTAAACTGTATTTGTGTGTAGATTTCTTGATCTTTAAGAAATTCCTACGTGTGTGTGTGTGTGTGTGTGTGTGTGTGTGTGTGTATGTATCTATATCTCAGATGCATTCCGGAAGACTGAAGCTTCCCAGATCAATCTGCAGAGATCAGCGGTTTTTCTAGGCACTGGCAATGAACAATCCAGGGACAAAACCAACAATATCACTTACAGTACTTTTGAAAAATAATAAAACAGAGTGCTTAGGAATGAATTTAATGAACTTAAAGGAAGAAGTGGAAACCTGTGATAGCAAATACAAAACCTTCCTAAAATAAAAATTTAAAAGATGCAAATGTATAAGAAGACATCTGCCCTTCATGGGTAGGAATACTAAATACAGTGCGCCTGCAGATGGCCTGCAGATTCAGTGCTATACCTATCAAACTGAGGACAGGAATGGACAAGATGATCCTTAAATCGATCTTGAAATGCCAGAGGTCGAAAACAGGCAAGAAAGAAAGAAAGAGAGAAAGAAAGGGCCAGGCATGTAGTTCAGTGGGATGGGGCCGCTGAATCTGTTCCCCAATAATGAATAAAATAATGTGTCCCTTAAAGGCTATACATAAAATAGTTCTGAGACCGGGCAGGGGTGGGGGTGGGGGTGGGGGCGGGGCAGCAGTAAATTGTGGGGAAAAGAAAGGAGTCATCGATGGGGTGACCTGGTGGCTATCTGCAGGATTGGAATGTTCCACTGTAATGACAACTGTAGCTGTCGTTGTGTAAACAAGTTGTGGGGGTTCGGCATCCGGATCTGAAGCCTGGTCTGCAAAGTCTTCTGGGCCAAGTATTTTGGGCACCCCAGCCTGCCTTGATCTCTTTTATTGTAGTTGTTCCGTGTAAGCATTATGCTTAGTTTGGAATAAAATATCCATATTCCGTATAAATTGGAACCAGAGTTACCAACTTCAGTTCCTTCGCAGGCACAGAAAAATGTAGGAGGCAGATGATAACCAAGAGCCAGAGTATTCTCTTCAATGCACGAGCCCCTTGGGAAAACATCAGGCCTCCAGTAAGGCTGCCTAGTTTCTGGAGCAAACAGTGCTCGGGCTTTCTGACTTCTGAAGGCGATAGTATGACGGCGCACTCCTCGACATCCACTTAAAGGAGTCTGCGATCTTCAGGATTCCCATCAATAGCATCTGTGGCCTCAGTTGCTGTATCACTGTGTGGAGGGGAACATTTCAAGATGTGCCACGAATCAGGATGCTTGTCAGTGTGGTTGAAATCACACTGACCAGAGACCAGGTGAAGGCCAGGACCTGCGGAGTCTAAGATGTGTTATCACAGGGCAGCCACCTCCGACAGCACTTACCCACAACACTCGGCAAAGCTCTCGAGAACCTTCCCCTTCCTTCCCTTTGATCCACTCTCCACATGCTCTCTCACCTTGCAAGCCACATGCAATGGTTCTCCAGCTTCTGTGAGGTGGTCAGAGCCCTTGAAGGCCCCTGCAGGGCACACGCAGTCTGGCAGAAACAAGGGGCCGCCGCACTTCCCAGAGGGGTTTCCCTTGTCTGGGTGGTTCCGGAGGTCAGGCTGACCCAAGACCCAGTTGTCCATCAGAGCAACCAGGAGGAACCAGGAAGGCAGTGGGCACCTGAAGGATGACAAGCTCCTCGCGTTCAGACCAGCGTGGGTGCCCCTGGCCTGGGAGGTCAGGAAAAGGCCAAGAAACCTCCACCTCTGCCTTCTCTAAGGGTGCGTGAGGACACAGTGGGTGTTGCGTTCCTGAGGGGCTGACGGAGAGTCCTTGGGAAGACAAACCTTCTCCTGGTCTTCCAGAAAGGGCCGTGAAGACACTGATTGGAGAGACGCTGCCAAAGCAGAGGAGCGAGAGCCGTGCAGGTGAAGGGCCTTGAGATGTCTGCAGAGGGCGAGGGAAAGAAGTCAGGAGAAGGGTAGGTGATGAGCATATGTGAGAAATGTACAGACTTATGAATCTCGCAACTGTCTTCATTAGGATTTCCACCACACACCCCGGCCACCCCCCCCCCCCCCCCCCCCCCCCCCCCCCCCCCAAAAAAAAAACTGGCTGGAATCAAGATGCTAGGTGGTTTGGCTGGAAGACCTGCAAGGAAGGTTGCAGGATGAAGGTGGTAGCATGGGGAGGAGGAAGAGGAAGGCACTAACACCAGGTCCCTGGATGGCAGGTGTGGCAAAACAGCTTCCCTGACCGGGAATCGAACCCGGGCCGCGGCGGTGAAAGCGCCGAATCCTAGCCACTAGACCACCAGGGACCTGCTCTTGTCTTTTGTTGATGGCCTGGGAGGCTGCCTTGAAAACGCAAGTTGGTCAGAAGAGTAGCTGACCCTGGAAAGGTTTCTTCCCTCTCCATTCGAGGTGCCCCATCTCTCAGCACCTCTCCCTTCTCCTTGCCTGCGCCGTGCTCTGCGCTCCGAGGCCAGGCCACCAGGAAACCGACCTGTGCTCGGCCCTGGGACGGTTGTAACGCTGTGGGCGCCGCTGCACAGCAGGAGCGCTCTTTTGGTGCGTGCGTGGGGTTCCGGCTCAGAAGGCGCCGCCTTGGCTCTTGGCGGGTGAGGAGGTGAGGCGTCGAGTCCCTTTGGTTCCCGGTCTCTGAACGGGCTCGTGGGGCTCGCCAGAGAGGGGAGTCGCCGGCGGAGGGGCTCCCTTTGGTCCCGACTATCTCGGTTAGTAGAGGCGTGGCCCGTACTCTGCGAGTCCTTGATCGAGCTCCAGGTGCGCAGCGGAGGTTGGTTTGTTTCCTTGTGTGCCTGTTGCCTGGCTCGCAAGTCAACCTGTTACGCAGCCGTGTGCCGGGTGGGAAGAAGACAAATGGGCTCCACAGGAAAGACCTTCTTGGCTTCCAGACTCCTCATACCTGTCATCATACCTTCGTAGAGATTTGGGCGATAGGTGAAAGAGGTTGAGAATTTCCGGATCTGAGATCATTTTTATTGCAGGTAGTCCCCTCTTGTAGAAGTTGACAGCTCTTGGAGCCATAAGATTTTAATCAAGTACTACAAAGAAAAGACGGCAAGTTTTTCTTTTGCTGCACTCTCAAATATCAGGAAATGGTAGATTCCTCAGCATACTAGGCAAGTCAAAGAAAGACTCACAGGCTAAATTGAATCTTTTGCACCTCAAAATAGGAAATGGGCCTGGCGTGGTGGCACGCACCTGTAATGACAGCGCTGTGGGAGGCTGAGGCAGGAGGATCACAAGTTCAAGTCCAGCCTGAGCGATTTAGTGACTTAGCAAGACTCTGTCTCAAAATAAAATAAAATAAAATAAAGCAAAACAAAATAGGATAAAATTAAGTAGGATAAAATAAAGGGATTGGCATGTATCTCAGTGCCAAGGCTCAGGATTTAGTCCCTAGTACCAGCAGTGAAAGCAAAGAAAAAGCAGGGAACAGTTCCCTGATAACCCTCACCCAACAGATAGCGTCCCCACATGTTCATTTCATGCCATCTGAAGTGGAAACTAACAGTGATGTCACTGATGGAAGAAAATTATCGCACAGAAAGGGCTTAGCGAGACAATGACAGGCTAATAACCGTGCTGCTTGGTTACTGTAAAAGTCAAGCAGCTCAAATACTGCCCCCGAGATTCAGCAGCGGAACCGAGGGAACCTCAGCCAGCACCGCTAAAGGACCGGATCTGTACAAGGCACAGGATCCCATTGGCCCAATGACGTGTCTCCGATGGGCTAATGTTTAAGGATCTAGCCTTTGTCACTTCCATCAAGCACTAATACAGAGTCAAACACTAATATAGAGTGCCATATGGCACTAATATAGAGACAGTTAGCTAGAGGCCAAGTTGCCGTTGTGTAGGAGGAAGCAATGGCAGTAGATCGTGTTCATCAGATCCTATGAACGCCAAATCAAGATGTATCAGGCAAGAGGAAAGGTGAGGAGGAAAAAGCGACCAGAACCCCCCAGGTTTTCCTCCCCTAGGATAAGTGGCTGGGCAGACAGCTATCAAAGAGGTCACTCTGACCTGTTCTGCCTGGGTCCTAGCGACTAGGTCGCCACGGAGAGCCAGCACTGTACAGACATGGGAGGACTTTAAGCTGTCTGGGAAGTTCGGCTGTCCAAATCAGGAGACAAAAGATCTGGAGCCAGGTCCACCAAGGCCTTCTGTTGTCGGCAGCACTGCCCTTCTTCGAGGATCGCAGACAGGAACCTAAAAGAGCAAGTCGGCTGTGCAGGAAGTTAATGAAGGAAGGGGCACTGATAAAATTGCGAAATACATTGCACTGTGAGTCAGTGCCGCTCAGGTGGAAGACAAAGGTGCAGGCTCTACTCACCCAGAAGCGTTCTACAAGCAGGACAACCTAGCATCTGCACAGCCTGTTGTGTGCACTGTAGAAATGTCTGCACAAATGGCCTGAAATACACGTACAAGGGTGCTGACTGTCGTGGCATTTGTGAATAGGAAAGGGTGCAGCAAGGCTAATTTCAGAAGTATTTGCAAAAGAGTGAAGCAGTGGAGAAACTGGGGAAGAAAGCTGCTCTTCAAAGATGATAAAGAGGGCGGTTACGCTGAGGACCTCGCTAGCGGCAGAATGAGTGCTGGAGTCATCACCGAATCCAAGCGTGCCACCCCACCCCCGGGCATGAGGCTAGGCTACTCGTGTTGGGCTCACGTCACATTTGAAGAGGGGACAGCTTCCTTTTCTCTTCCAAGGTACGGGAGGGTGGGGCTGTAAAGATTTGAAACCGAAGCAGGTTTGTCTGATACCCATGTCCGTGGTGCAGAGGTGATCACCTGCTGTTGCTGAGGGAAGTGTCCTTTTGAGCAGAGCATAAAGGGCTGGTCGGCCAGGAAGTCAGGGGGAAGGCTTCTGGCAACGGGTTTTGTTGTTGACTCGCTGAGGAGAAGCAGTTCAGTTCAGTTCAGAAGGATGAAGAAGGCAGTTGAGCTGCCGCAGCAGGAAGGGTCCAAAATAGCAAGTGGCGTCCCTGGGTGGGCTCGAACCACCAACCTTTCGGTTAACAGCCGAACGCGCTAACCGATTGCGCCACAGAGACGAGCTGAGCGTAGGCTCTTGGAAGGGAACACACACTGCCTCCTCGACCACAACCGCACCGGCCAGGCCGCCGGGCCTTGTGGGACCGCTGTGCAAATTCCCCAGCCCAGAGCAGTCCGAGAACCCCCAAGCGGCGAGTGGGCGAATCGGCGAATCGTGGTGTCGGTCAGATCGGAAATCCGCGCGTGGGCGGATTCCAAAGGCGCGAGGCAGCCGAGGGGCCCTGGGCGCTCAGGGCTTCGGAAGCCGGCGCGGAGAAGGCGGCCGCAGGCTTTGGGGGCGGCTCCTCCTGCCCTGGGCACCGCGACCGGACCGCAGCACAGGAGCCTGTCCCTCCCCACCTGGCCGCCTTCCCGGCCGCTGCCACCGTCGGATTCCTGTTTTGGGCTCGGGTCTCCACGAGAGCAGGGGGCGTGGAGATGTCCTTTCGGGTCCCGCGCCAGGGAGCTCAGCCGGGACGGACTGCATCAATCTAGCGTCCTCTTTAAGTTGGATTCCTGTGAAGAACCCCGAGAACGAAATCTGAGGGGTTAAGTAAAGGGATGGTGCCTTTCTCTGACATGGGCGCTCCGTACCACCGGGAGTGGAGAGCCAGAAAGGTCACCGCGCACTTGGCCCTGGAGTGGGGCGCGGGCGGCTCCAGTAGGTGGGGAGGCGGGGCGGGGGGGGGGCAGAGGGGGAGGGGGCTGCTGCCGGGAGGGACCGGAGCCCGGCCGAGCCAGGGCTGAGATCGCCGTGACCTGCGCATCCGTCGGGGCCGCCTCCTCCAGAGAGGAGAAATGCTTCTTGTCCAAGCAACGCCTGGAGAAGGACAGGGGAGACAAAAGGAGACAGGGTGAAGGAGTGAACAAAGATTAAATGCGAAGCTCTGTAGGTCTCTAAAAACACGTCGGATGAATATGCCCACTGCGCGTACGGCCCGCGAATAACTTGACAGAAAGTTAGGCTGCTGTGACCTCCCCCGTGGCTCGCCGAGATCCTGCCTTGCGGCTGCAGCAAGCTCGGCTCGAACCCGAGTCACGGCAGTGTCTCTGAGCGTGTCCTGCCTTTTCTTTCACCTCGCATCCCAGCCTCTCTGTCGTCGGTGTGCTCTTTCCCTGCGACTTGGGCTCCAGGTTGATTCCTCCGCTGCCTGAGCCAAATGCAACATCCACAGAGCGAGGTGCTGCCTCTCAATCTGCCGCTTGGCTGCCTCCTGCTAGGGGAATGCTGTGGTCGTCAGCGTGTTTCTCGCACAGATGTCGCAAACGTCCGTGAGACGTTTTGAGTATAAATGAGATCTGAGTTCACACTCCAGCGTTTCAAAGGGTTTTTGGTGGTGGTGGTGGTGGTTTTTCTCTTCCTTTGGGGGATGGATTTAGGGTCTTCACACACACAGCTCCATCTCCAACCCCCACTCTTTTTTTTTTCCAAACCCATGTTATTTCAAGGGTAAAAATTAAAAGAAGGAGGAGGAGGAAGGGGAGGAAGACGTAGAAGTAGAAGGAGGAGGAAGAGGAGGAGGAGGAGGAGAATGAGAAGAAGAAGAAGAAGATGAAGACGAAGAAGAAGAAGAAGAAGAAGAAGAAGAAGAAGAAGAAGAAGAAGAAGAAGAAGAAGAAGAAGAAGAAGAAGAGGAAGAAGACGACTACAACAACATTTCAAAATACGTCAATCGGGGGCAACAATGGTACATAACATCGCACATTGTCATCTCCAAAGCATTCACCCAGAGCACAAGACGTCTGCCTTCGATTGTCCGAACAATACAAGCACAAATCTTTCTCTTCAGTAAACTCAGGGAAATCAGTAGTATAACTATGTTAACTATTGTTTTTATATACATACACATACACATATACGTATTTTTTCTTTCAGTTTGTCACACTGGTGAAGCCATACGATGTTTACACGTATGTGTCTTATTTATCTCACTAATGAGTATGCCCTCAAGACGCCTCCATTTACCTATAAAAGTCTCCAGTGTATGTGGGGGACAATTTGAGTGGCTCCCCTTGAATGCAGAACTGTGGTATTTCCTTCTCTCTTCAGTTGGCTCTAAGCATTGCAAATAAGGCTACCCAAGGCACTGGTAGGTAATCTCTAAAGCCATCAGACAGTGTCCTGTTTCCTCCCTTAGTGATCTCTGTAAAATATATAAGGCACAGCGAGATGTTAGAGCCAGTGAGCTCCAGGAATGTCGACTGGGTAAGGGCCTGTAGAAAGAGGCTATGAGTCCCCGGGGCATAAAAGTTTACATATCAGACACTAAGGTACTGGTATGTAACCTGTAAAGCCAACAGACAATGTCCTGTTTCCTCTCATAGTGACCTCTGTAAAATATATAAAGCACAGCGGGATGGCAGAGCCAGTGAGCTCCAGGAATGTCGACTGGGTTATGAGCCTCAAGAAAGAGGCTGTGAGTCCCCAGGGCATAAAGTTTACATATCAGAAACTGAAGCAGCAGCCTCCTAAAACAATTCAGTTGCTACCTTGATTGAGTTATGCAAATTGATCCCTCTGCCTATCTTTATCTCTGCATTTTGTAGAGATGCCTTTTTTACTACCTGGCTAGCCAGCTCAAGTGACTCACGTAATTCCCGCCTATCCTCACTGTCACTCATCCTCGAGCCACCCCCTTTCTTCACAAGATAATAAATTCTGGGAGGGGCCTAGGATCAAGGCCTTTGTCTGCATGTCCTCACGGGGATTGGACTCAGGACCCCTTGACTGCCCTTAACTTTGAATATGTCTCAGTGTCTCTACTCTCGCCATGCGTTGCATTGGAGGTGGTAGACTGGAATTAACTTGCCGGGGTTCCAATGACGTCTCAGTGGAATTATAAATATAACTTCTTGGATTGTGAGGAAGACTAGAGAAAAGATTACAGTACTTGGATTACCATACTCAATATTTGGGATTACAATAAGTGTGTCCTTCTTTATGGCTGAGTAGTACTCCATTGTATAAAAAGACCACATCTTTTTAATTCGTTCCTCAGTCCATGGGCGTTTAGGTTGTTTCCAAGATCTGGCTATTACAAACTGTGCTGCTATAAACGTGGGTGCGCATAGGTCACTGTGGTATGATGTTTTTAATTCTTTTGGGAAGATAGCCCCCCAGAAGGGGAATAGCTGGGTTGAATGGGACCTCTAGTCCTAGTGTTTTGAGGAGTCACCACATTGATTTCCACAGTGGATGCTCCAGTCTGCATTCCCACCAACAGTGGAGACGGCTTCCTTTCTCCCCACAGCCCCTCCAGCATTTGTTACTGCTTGATTTCTAGATAATAACCATTCTTTCTGGGGTGAGGTGGAATCATCACGCAGTTGGACTTGATAAGAATTTTCCAGAACTCTCACGAAGAAACAGATTGGTTCACAAGTCTGTTAAGCAAACATCAAGTGAAGTGATAATGAATCCTGGGCGTGTGGTGCATGCCTGTAGTCCCCGCATTTGGGAAGCTAAAGCAAGATGATTGCCTTAAATTGAAGGCCACCCTGGGCTACATAATGAGCTCAAGGCCAGATGGGCTCATACAAACAAAAAACAGTGCTGGGGATATAGCTCAGTGGCACAGTGCCTGCCTGGCAAGTGGGAGGTCATGAGTTTGATACCCGGCACCAAAAAAAAAAAAAAAAATCAAACTAAAACAATAACAGTGAAACAAGTATCAATTCTATGGGACTGAGTGGCCAGATGAGGAATTGGGTTCTGTGGTCTTTTGTTTGAGACATGGCTTATTCTCATGTTTTATTTTCAAAAACCTTTACATAAACAGATTATGCTATCTGTAGCTGACAGCAATTTTGTAAAGTAGACCTCTGTGAAGAAAGATGAAACAATTTGTTTTCTCACTGCACCATCTCCAGAATTTGGGTATGACTCAGGACTGCTCTTGTTTTCATGGCAATAAAGGTATTGCCAAACTTCAACAGGAATCTCTTCTCTTTGAAGTTGGCTATCATTGAAAACGTTGGTTCCATTGCCTAGACTTGACGAGAAAATCTGTTTTGAACGTGTTCATCACATCAGCTGTGACTGGACAGTTTGAAATGATTAAAGTTGACTTTGGAAAGCCAATAAAGCTTCCTGGTTCAAACTGGGCCTCGTACCGGTCTTTAAGAATTCAGCTTCATGAGAGAAAGGCCCAAGAAAGAATGACAATTTTGAAAAGAGAGGCAGCCGCCCAACTTGGTAGGTATTATAGGCAAAATCGGATGGCAAGCGCTTGGCTTGGCTCGGCGTGGCTCGGCTTGCTAGCTAGGAGAGGCTTTTAAGGCCTAATCTGGTTTGCTTATTCAAAGTTCTGACAAAGCTGACTTCCAAAGAGCCTGGGGAGCTCATCCGTGCCCTTGCTGCACTCAGGTCAATAGTCGAGTCAAGTGTAAGGGAACCGTCCTACCTACCAAATAAATTACTTTAGTGTGAGTATCTCTAATAAAAGTGGAGGTAACTTTAGAAGAAAACTTTACATTTCAATAGGAAACTATGCCATATATCTATATCTACATCTATACCTATATCTCTATCTATCTATCTATCTATCTATCTATCTATCTATCTATCTTTCTCACAGTCCTTGCAATTTTGGTATCTACAATCTGCCCTGTTCCTGAGGTCTTACAGGCTGGAGCCTAACATCTGATGTAAAAAATTAAGAGGACAATGTTTGAACCTAACGTAAGGGCTACTTGAAGTGTGGACCTAAATTCCCGATGTCATGCCAGAGCAATCAACATGCACCCAAGAAAACACTCTTAAAACCCAAATCAAGTCTTTGAGACCCACTGCCCTCTAGCCTCTGAGAGTGAGTCTTATGTTCATTCCAGCTGTTAAGATTCTTTCCTTTGTTAATTTTCGTTGGTTTGGTTTGTGGGACCTGTGGCCAAAAAGCATACTCCAGTCTTTGCTATTTTCCTCTCAGCGATCACCACCGGTTCTCCCTGCTGCACCATGTTCTCTCAAAGGGCTTAAACATGTATCCTTTGTCTCCCAAACCATTAGAGTGTGTCTGACATTCTGTGGGTCTCTGGCCCTGGGGAGAATGATGCAGGAGGATTGTGGCAGAGGAGGAGGTAGAGACCAGCCTGGGCTACACAGTGAATTCAAATCCAGCCAGGAATACAGAATAGTTACTGTCTCAAAGCAAAGCAAAGCAAAGCAAAGCAAAGCAAAGCAAAGCAAAGCAAAGCAAAAAAAACAAAGCAGAAAACAAAACACAACAACGGTATGCTTTACTGTGATGAGAGCAGCAAAGAACAAGATCAACGGCAAAAGGAACATGTCTGCAATGAGGTTGCTGAGGTGATTTATGTGATCCTCGCCGAGACAAAGACAACCTGGCCAGGGCATTCATGGAGAGTGGGACTTGTACTCCGATTTTGGTCGGTCTCCTAAATAAGAGGATAGCGAAAAGGAATTAATTGGTTTGACAAAAAATTTTGTTGAAATGTTTTTGGGCTGAGCAGTCCCAGGGTTTTGAGTTCCTTTAGGAGTAAAACCAAAGTCAGCATAAGCAATGCAATGACCAGAGGCATTACCGAGCAAAACCCACCAATATCCAACCACCCACCTTGCACTCTAACCGATCAAATACATTTCCTGTTCTGCTCCCCAGGAACACGCTGGAAAGTTTCCTCTCCTGCCCCTACCTGCAGTGTGCTGAGCTGCTTATAGTCGGGCTGACTTATGAGTCACCGAGTGCTCAAATTCTCTTTTTAAAATTTTAATGTGCTCATGTTTATCTTTAAGAATCTAAGGCTGCCCGGAGATCTGTGTGACTATTTGGTGTGGCAGTGTTTTACACGCATAAAAACTGTACCTCTCTAAGAGAACTTGGACACACACACACGCGCGCGCTATGACCTGGCAACCTATTCTTGGGAAGCAAGGCACATGTACTTTTTAGTCTCTGGAGCTCGGAATTGAACACAGGAAATTTGCGCCGACCTAAAGCTCGCCCCTTTCTAAAAACCTGAACTATTTATTTGTTTATAGACAGGATCTTCCTAAGTCACTGAATCGCTGGGCTTGAAACTGCCGTCCTCCTGCCTCAACTTCCCAAGAAGAATGCTGGGATTGTCAGTGTGTATCATCATACCCAGCTGTATCTTTTTTTTTTTTTTTTTTTTTTTTGAGACAGGGTCTCACTATGCAGTTCAGGCTGGCCTTGAGCTCACTCTGTAGCCCAGGCTGGTCTCGAACTCACAGCAATCCTTCTGACTCAGCCTCCCAAATTTTGGGATTACACGCGTGTGCCACCATTCCTGGCTTTGTACTTTTTTTTTTAAACTGTGTGATTTTTAGTTATAATAGATACACATTGGAATGGAGTCAAGTTGGCCAACTCTCAAGAAAACTTGTGTCTCCACATCAGAGCCGTGCCTCTTGGCTGGATCGGCATGGGGCGGATTTGAGTCACGCCACTGTTTTATGGCCGGCTTGAGTATTTTATGTAAACATTAAACAAGTTTGATTGCGTTTTATTTTAATTCAACCAATATGTTCATGATCAGAAACACTGTTACGGTTTGTGTCTGGATGTCCTCCCTCCCAAAACCTCATGCAGGCATGAGGGAGGCTTGTAGTTTGTTGGGAATTCATGGTCCAGTGCTGGGATTATGGGTGTGAGTGCCACACCCACCCTAGACACAATATAAAGGACAGAAAGAGTGTTTCTTGTGCTCCTCCTTCTTTTATTTTTTAGTTTTTTTCTCTTGCTGCTTTTGCTGTCTTCTGGCCACCATGCACTATTTCTCTGCCACGCCACCCTGTCTTGGAGGCAGCTGAGTGTGGACTGAAAGCTCCACAAACTGTGAGCTAAGTAAACCTTTGCTTCCTTGACTTTGGGTGTCAGGTATTCTGTCTCAGCAAGGAGAGAAAAAAGTAACTAAGGCCCACTCCAAGCAAATATACAAAAAGTACCAACAACCACCACCAAGTAATTCTTCCTTCACGGCTGACAGGTCTTTGCACAGTACACGTAGTGTGCAGGGAAAGTAGTAGGTGCCATTGGATCAAGGAAGGCATGACTTCGGAGTTGTGCCCCGAGGATCGTGGGGCCTGTGTGGACAGTGGGCTAAGTGTGAAGGGCAGGAAAAGGGAAATGACGGTGCGGTTTGCAGACATTTCGCAACAGGCAAGTGTGGTAAAGTGAGTCAGAGGGCGTTTTGTAATGGATACTTGTGGCAGTCTTCCCCTGCCTTCAGCCCGAGGTGGGATCTGACCTCATTTTGTGAGGTTGATCGGTGTGTGTGCTGGATGGTAACGTGTGTTTCCTCACTTATGATGATGATGACATGCTGCATATTCATGTGGGTTCCATGGTGTAATGGTGAGCACTCTGGACTCTGAATCCAGCGATCCGAGTTCAAATCTCGGTGGGACCTTTCTGTTTAGTTGAGCTGAGGACGTTTTCTTTCACAGTGTAAACGTGATTTGGCCTGATGAGGGCCAACACTAGCCTCTGGGCGGTGACAGCCTCTGAAGAGTGTGGCCCACGATGTTTGACAACTGGGTGATTTAGGTGCCACTATCCTGGGCACCTGTGGATGGAGGCTTAAATACATACATATGTCCGTACATACATACAGAAAAAATGAGACCAGTGGGAGCTGGATTCCTCTGTCACCTCTTGTTTTAGGAGACAAGAAAGTGTGCATCCAGGGATAGGTAGGGGCTGCGCAGGCGCGGGCTCTCCAGGTCGCCGCGTCCTCCTGTTCCCTGCTCGATTGTGGGCTCAGCCGGGTCCCCGGCTCAGTCCGCTGGCTTCTCAGGAGTCTGCGGCAAGAAACCAAGTTGTCGGTGAGTTCGCGTCTACGGGGAATTTGCCAACACCTCGCTTCCGGGTGTTGGCGCCTGGGTCCCCTCATTGGCCACCTGGCTTCGGGCGCTGTGCACCCTCGGCCTCGCCTGACCACACTCACATCGGAGGTCCGGACCCGGCCGCCAAGGGACCCAGGGACTGGGCCAGCGCCACCTGTCCTCAGATGACCCTCGGGCCTCGGGGCGAAGATGCCCATGGTGCGGAAAAGGGGCCACAAATTCGGCGCCTGAGGTGTCTCTCACCTCGGACACCTGGCAATTGCACCGTCTAGGGTAAGGGAAGTATAGATGGGAGAAGCTGCGGTGGCGAGAGCTCAGCCCTTGGTTAAGGAGTCTCTGTTTGGGGCCGGTGGTTGGAGGCCTGAGTTCGTGGTACTGTAGTTTATTCCTGTGGCTATTGTATTTTACATGTTTGCTCGCTGCCTCTTTAGATTCGGATTTCGTTCCCGATTGCTAGCACCAAGGTCACCACTCGGAGCCTACTGGCCACCCTAGAGCAGCTCGGTAACTGGCTCCATGGATCGCCTTCCAAAGCGTGGCACAAAGCAGAACTGCGGAGTCCTGCAGCCCGCGGCACAGCACCCATGTCCGCAGCATAGAAGAGCCGAGCGCAGCCCCGAGGGTGCCACGCTGAGCAAGGGGGCCGAGATCGGGAGGGAGAGATGTGGGGATGACGGCTGAGGAGGAGGGGCCGACAGCAGAACAGAGAAAGGGGACAGACAGCAGACTAAGGAGAGGGAGCTGAGGGGTTCCAGGGCCCGCAGAGTCTTCTTCTGTAGGTTTCTAACCCGTGCGCATCTGACCTAAAGAGTATTTTCTCCCAAACAGTAAGGTGCTTGCCTGGAATTCGGTCTTACACTTTCCTTTGGCTCTGAGGAGCGAGGTATGGCCCCTTGATTCGCTAGCGCTGGGAAGCTAAGGCAGTGGCCTTGCTGGCCCTATGGAGCCGACTGGTAGGAAGGGAAGCACACACCCCAGGTTCTCTTGCAAGGCGTTGTCTGTCCGAGATGACAGGATACCAATACCAACATTTAGAGGTGCAGAGGTAGGCAAATAATGGGTAGATTGGCCGAAATGCGCTATCCATGGAAAGAAACCTAGGAGGGGGACGAAGAGCTTCTTATTTTTAACAAACTTGAAAGACTTGTAACTTTGAGAAAAATGTGACATGAATAAAAACTCATTCCCTTGTACATATACGGATTTAAAACTCGTCGTTTGTATTTTGCATTAAAAATTTTTATAGCCGTATGTGTCACATATTTACAGTCTGAGATTTGTATCCTCTGTAGGGTGGGGCTCAGGACACACTACCCCCAAACAGGACACCTGGGTATTGTGAATATTTTCAGCTGAAGCAATTTGTGCAAACAGCAGTGGCAGAAGGGTCTCTGTCTCTTTCCCCTCCTTCTCCCCTGAAGCAGGTCCCGAGACCCTCAGCTGAGAGGCGCCCCCTGTTCCCAGAGGAAAGGAGCGCTCTCATCTCTGAAGACAGAGACACAGAGGAGGTTGGAGCCGGCCTGGCTGTGTATCCCCAAGGTCTCATCAGGAGATGGGCCACTTCTGCCCCGTCACGTTCCTCCACAACTGGCCATTCTTCATCACAGCTAATGTCAGAAAACCTTCGCTCAGCTGCTTCTTTCAGGATGCACTTCCTTGTGTGGGCTCCCATCCTGAAAAGCTTTTGATTTGTGAATATGTTTGCTTTTCCCTTGCTGATGTCTTTTGTTACAGATTCCTCAGCCATGACGTAAGGATGGGTGAGGAAAGAACATTTTCTTCCTCTCCAAGTAGAAATGTTTTCCACTGTAAAGACGTTATTAGTGCAGTTTTGAAGCAAGATTTGAATCAGTATTTCCCTTTGAATGAGCCGAAGCTCCCAGATTCTTCTCAGACAGGCTGAATTCTGTTGCTCATTGCCTGCGGTTCCCTAAACCTGCTGTAGATTGCGAGGGCTTCCTGGGATCTCCCAGTCTTAGAAATCACTGCTGGGCCGAGAGGATGAATTCACTCTTCCCTGGGAGTGTCCTCAGCCACTGTGAAGAACCCCTGATGCGACTGAACTAAAATTGGTTTTTATCACATCCTGCCTTGTGCACCGTTGTCCCCAGAACATGAGCGCTACTGCTCAGCAAGTACCTGCAAGGTGCCAAGTGCCAGGCAGAGCCCATGAGTTGTACCCGTGTTACTTGTTTTAGGTCCATGTCATATCAACAGCCTGCTTATGAGAAACCACTGCTGAGTCACTCACCTGTGAAACAGGGTTTCAGAGTATAGTAGAACTTTGTACCTAAGAAAGCCTGGCTACAAAATCATGCTCACAACCACTCATCCTAACTCAGAAAAGAGAATCACAAATCTTGGAAAGAAATGTAACCCTGCATATTTGTTTAAAAAAAAAAAAGCACACTAAAGCAGGAATTGTACACAGACATAAAACTGTTCCAAATATCCTTGCATCTCCCTGGCTCCCAATAGCCTTATTCCAGCAACTGCTCTCCAGAAATCTTCAATTTCAACAAAATTCTCTCTGCAAGTGTGTTTTCCCCCACTTTATATTTTCTTACTTCCCCCATATCCCTTCCATAGCTATTTTATTCTTGTTACCAATCATTCTTTAAATTAAAAATAGGAAACTATATGAAGAAGAAGATAGCTGCTCATCCATATTTCCACACAATTGCCTTGCCCATGCCCATTTATATTAACATCTTTATAATAATTTTATTCCAATCTATATTTAAGTTATGCTCACCTTTTATAAAACTATACATGCTTATTAAACACGATTCAAGAAGTGCGGGAACATGTACGTGTTTTAAATGTTAGATTGAAATATAACTTCCATTAACATTAGTTAAACACTGATAGAGTCATTTTTATGAATGTCATCCCTTTGCCGGGGGCTGATTACAGGGCCTACAGTATGTCAGACAAGTGTTCATCCACTGAGCCACATCGGCAGCCCTAAATATGATTTTATAAAACTGAGCTGTTATACACTGTACTTTTTTTTTTTTTTTTTTTTTTTTTTGGCACTGGGGATCATATGCCACTGAGCTAAATTTCCAGCCCTGTGCATTCTACTTTTGTTTTTAAAGTATTGAGTACAATTATGCATGAAAAGACACAAAAGCAAAAATGAAGGAATTGCTGAAGTTTCCGTTGAAGTTATTCTTATAAAAAGACTCTCTTGAGGCTAAACAAATTCATCAATTTCATTAAAATTTAGAACTTCTATCTCCACACAATTGCCTTGCCCATGCTAAGCCAGCATTCTACCAGTGAGCTATACAGAACAATTTGTTTTTTGAGACAGAGTCTCCCTAAATTACCAGGCTGGCCTTGCCATCTTCCTGCCTCTGCCTCTGCCTCTGCCTCTGCGGAGCTTAGATTACAGGCATATGCCACAGTGCCTCATGGGTAAGGCACTGAAGGCTGACTTCTGTCAAGATTCCATACTTCATATTTGAGCAAGGGCATCTCCTTAGAAGTGGAGTTTCTTCACAAAGGTTGATCAGTCCCCAGAACGCAGGGCTTCTACCTCCAGTATCCTGAACGTTGGCGGCGCAGCTGTGCCTTGTAGTTAGTTTTCTTTGACCTGAGAATATCTGAGCCCAGTTTCACCAGGGTATCTGCAGCTCCTGGGACCTTGAGGACCGCCGTGTGCCATGCCTGACACGGGCCCCAGAGGGCACCACAGCCCTTCCTACTGCATCCTGTAGTTTCCCTTTGGCCAGGACAGAAGAATCAGAAGTGAGGACAGGTCTGCAAGCAGCCCCAGAAGAGGGTGCAAAATGCCTACACCCGCCAAGACTGGAATTTGGATTTTCTCTAAACTATAGTTTACCCCTCAGGCATTGTCATACTGGGAAAAATGAATCACTTCTGACACTAAAGACAGTCTCAAGACCCTGTGGAGATCCCGCGACACTGGGATCTGCACAGGCTCTCCCTGTGTTAAGCTTCATCAAGTGGTGGCCCTGAACTCAACATGTGTAGAGTCAACCTCATGACCTGGTTGCAAGCAAATTCAAAAGTGACGTAGAAGCATGGTCTGGCCTGAGGTGGGAGTTCCATATTTCCAAGCAGCCAAAGGCCCTAAGGTGTACGTCTTTGCCTCTGTGATGGCTAAAACATGAGATCATGGTGGATCACTGGGATAAACACAGTCCAACAGGATGAGCAACAGCGGCAGGAACACAAGGGCCTTGCCAGTGGAGAGGCTGGAAGGCGATCAGGGAAAGGGCTTGCAGGAAAGAGTATAACAGGAAATGCTGTCCCCCCACCCCACCCCACCAGTAGACTTCAGTTTCTTAGCTGTCCAGGTAATAGTGCCTGTTACAGTTCCTGTTACTTCTGTTTTCTAGAAATGACCGGTCACTGTGATGCATAGCGGGTCCCTATGATGCATGTCGTAAGAACCAATCAAAGATAGCCAAGTACTCTGCCTCCCCTTTCCAATCCCATGAAAACCTCCCTCCCTGAGCTTTTGGGGCCTGACATTTTGAAGGATAATTGATTCCTTGTCTGTGCCTGTTTGACAACATTAAATAAATATGCCTCCAAATCCTGGGTGTCATTTTGGTGCTTCTGTCTGCCACTGCAGGAGGGCACAGGCCAGGCCCTCTGATAGGGGACGGGGGAGACAGCAGCGAGGGTGGGTTCCAGGGTTCCCGGGTGGATTTGGGGCACGTGTCTTTGGTCAAGAGCAAGAGCTCTGAGGCCAACACCATGCTGTCCACAGCTGGGATGGTTGCTGGCCCCACTCCTGGGCTGAGCAGAGCGTCTGACTTGTACAGGTATAAAAGCTGTGGCTCCTGCAGTTTCTGGATCGGGGCAGTCAGTCAGGCACAGGAGCACTTTTCATTCGGGGTGCTGAGTTCTGAAAAGAAACCCTGCAGGAGCAGGGAGATCCAAAGCCACAGTGTGGGAAAGCAGCACCTTCCTGGGTGAATGGAGTCAAAAGCCCAAGTCTTACCCGGCACACACGGCAGCTTTTCCTTTTAAATAGAGTTTAAAGTCTGATACTGCCATGTTGGAGAGTTGTTTAACGTTTTTGACGGACCAGGAATTGAATCCAAGGCCTACATGCCTGCTAGGCAAACACTCTACCACTGAGCTACAACATCAAATCTTTGTGTTTCAGAAATCAGTTTCATCCATTCCACTTCAAAAGTTTACACAGAATCAGGTGTGATGGAGCATACCTGTAATCCCATGATTCAGGAGGCTGAGGCAGGAGGATCACAAATTCCAAGCCAGCCCTAACTACAGTGAGTTCAAGACCAGCTTAAAAGGCATAGCGAGACCCTGTCTCAAAAACAGACAACAAAAAACTTCTCATAGTCTGAGACGGTTTTTCTGTTTCACGTGTAGAAACCAATGGCGACACGTTACAATGAGCTGGTTTACATAAAATTCATTTTGGAAAACTCTTGAGAGTTCTGAATTTCGTGAGTAAATTCTACACTGTGATACTTAACTTCCTGCATTTTAGCACGTAGCACTAAAGAGCAATCACACATTAGGGAAGGAAACTATAGACTTCCATTTTATAGAAACAGAAATTGATGAAACAAAAAAGACTCTAGTATTCCAAAAATGTTTTACCGTTTACCAAGACTCCAGCTTCAAGCCCATTGTGTTTTCCTGACTCTCTAAAACTTTCCTCATCCTCCAGGCTGTTCTTCTTCTACAGGGAAGAAGTTGAAAGGAAGCGGGGTGAAAGAGGGACAAGATTCACACAGGCACAGACGCAGGGCTGGGCACAGAGTTTCAGCTTTGTGAAATGCAAAGAGTTGTGGAGCAGCATGGCGGTGGCCCAGGACTATAAACTCTGGGAGGCTGAGGCAAGGGTTTACGGGTCTTGAGCAGTTTAGCCATTTAACAAGACCCAATCTCAAAATAAAGAAGGGCTGGGAATGTGGCTCCTTGTGAGGGCCCTGGGTTCAATCCCCAGTGTCAGAGAGGGAGAGGAAGGGAGGGAGAGAGAGAGAGAACGCACAAGTTTTATGCATAGTCATGACAGTTGCACGACAATATGAATATTCTGAATACCACTGAACTGTATACTTGTAACAGTTAATATAACGAATGTATACCGCATTTTTCACGCAATGAAAAATTTGCACACACATACAAATAAACAGGGTCTTTCCCTAAAAAACTTTTTAAAAGTGTTATGTTAAGAAGTCATTAGTCTACTAAAACGAAAGAGATAGAGTCCCTTTCTTTCACATTGCTTATTTCATGACCCACAGCTTTTTTCCTGTCCTTCCTCCAGTTTTTCCAAGAAAATTCTCCTCCACATTAAGGGCCCAGAAGTTTGTCCTCTGTCCCCACGGTTCTCTGACTGCCTCACACAGATGGTGGAAGAAAGCCAAGGTTGGGTGGATTCAGAACACACCTAATGCATCGTGATGCATTGCTTCTGATCAAGGGACTGCTTCCATAGCAAATGGATTTCGGGACTGGGTCTGTCCTCATGGAATGCACTAGTTTTCCATGTTGCCCACCACCCCGAAGCAGCTGGCTTGCTTAGAAGAGTAGAATCGTCTTCTGAGAGACCCGGTTACAACCAGCTCAGTGACAATACCTCGAAGGATTTGAGCAAGATTCTCCAGGAGGCTGTTTCTACAGGAAATCAGTGTTCCCCACGCGGTCCTATTTTCCCACTGCCAGTATGCGTGGGTCCCAAGTGAAGGATGGAAATGGCAGTGTCACAACTCACTGTTATTTCCAGCCATACACTAGCAAAGTGTTGCTTTCTGAGCCCTGCCCTGATGCTCTGTGATTCTAGAAAGCTTAGTTCCACAGAGAAGAATGTTTTCAGAGATGGCACTTTGGCACTTTGGGGTCCTGGTCATGTGAAAAGCGGTCAGATGCGCCCTCACTCTTGCCCCACCAGGTGCCATCTCCCGTCGGAGAGGAAGCGATCCGGCCCTCAGATCCTGAGTGTGGGGCCCTGAGGCTCCTACAGGCTCTGGCAGCCTGGCACCTGCAGAAAGGCAGCGGGATATTGCTATTGGTGCCTGACTGAGAGAGCCTAAGCCACCCAGCAGCCTCTGTGCTGTCTCGTTTGCATAGGCCACGCCTACGTTCGAGGTCACAGGGCGCCTTCCCTCCAGTCGAGGCCCCGCCCCACGTCCCTCCCGCCAAGGCATCCACCCGGCCCAAGCGCGCGCAGGCAGTGGCTGGGAACCAGGGTTGGGGATCCCCGCCTGGTCTCCCCGAGCTGCGGAGGTTCCTAACCCGTGTCTGGCCTGGGAGCCTTTGGCCGCCTGCTGAAGCCGGGGTACTCCTCCTGGAAGATTCTCCTTTGCCTCAGTGTCTTTATGGCCGCGGCCACACCCAGCCAGCCAACTCCCGACCACAGCCTAACACTGGCGCGGGCGCTGCGCGGGGCGGGCGGTCCGTTCCGTTCCGTTCCGGTCCGGTCCGGCCCGGTGCGGGGAGGGTTGAGACTCGAGAGCGCCGGCGTCCGCGCAGCGGGGCGGTCAGTTTTGCCCCGGCCCCGCGAGGCTCGGGCCCGGGACGCGGGCTCCGAGGCAGGCGAGAGGCAAAGGTGGCCGAAGGCGGAAGGCGGAAGGCGGATGGGGAAGCCTTTCTGCTGCCCTTCTGGCTTGTGAATCCCTCCCTCAGCGCTCAGGTTTCCACCGCCAGGAAGGCGACTGCGTGTGGCTCCGAGGCTAGGAGCTTGGACCTTGCATGGCTGTCGTACAAAAAGCAGGCGACGCCGGGCACCTGTACTTGGCTCCCTATGAGCACAGTCAGAGTTGTCCTCCCCTGTCTCTGTGGCGCAATGGGTCAGCGCGTTCGGCTGTTAACCGAAAGGTTGGTGGTTCGAGCCCACCCAGGGACGAGGCCAGAACCTGCGGGCTCCAGTCCTGCCTAAGTCTGTCATTTTGAAATGCAAAGAGCCTTCCTGCTCTCCCTGATGGCATTTCAACTAAACTCAGAGAGATCTGCTGGCCTACCTTGCCAGCCACAGAGAGGCTGAATGAAGCAGTCCACTCTCTGGCAGCTTGACACTCACGCCACCTTTCTATAACCACACTCCGAAGAGAATCTCTTCCTAACGTGAGAACACAGATGCCTGTAGGCACAGGATGCTAAGCCCTGCGCTGGTAGGCTCATTCCCCTCCTCCATCTCTTGAAATGCTATGGATTCCAAAAAGTAAACTGTACAGGAATAAGAATGAAGACAACAATGATTGCATGTATTTTGGTTTTTGTCTTGGGGTGTGTGTGTGTGTGTGTGTGTGTGTGTGTGTGTATGTGCATACCCAAATCAAAGAAAGGAAAACTAAAATAAGGAAGACATACTCTTTAACTGTTGCGTGCTTATTTCTGCAACTGGATTCACTACTGTGTCTGCTAGCTGCTAACTACCTTCTTGAACCACTCCCTACACATTACTTTTGCACTGTGCAAGCTCCACAGCTGGCTGTGGGTGTTTGCATGGTGGGAGGTCATGTGCTGTAGTCAGAGGCTGCAAGGAGAACAAGACAATACAGGGCACATCATTTATAATCTTATTTAAAATAGTCACCCAAGGAGTCAAATACAAAGAAAGTGCAGGAAATCTGTCCACACACTAAAGACCTAGCGAAACCAGTCGTGGGCCTGGATCCCAAAGCAATGTCCTGCGTGAGTCCAGCTGAAGACCTAGGGCCCATGACTATGCCCCCCCATGAGTCCAACTGGAGGCCCAGGGCCCATGACAATGGCTCATGCAAGTCTGTTTCATGGATCTGCGCTGGGAAGGCCCAAGGGCCAGCAGAGTACACTAGAAAGTCTGTGCCAGTGGGATGAAGGATCTGTGCCAGTAGGTTGAGGTTCTGTACTGGAGCCAGGAAATGACTCTCACAGTAAGGACCAGCGCTCCCCTGAAAAGTACCACAGCCATCCTTGCTCAGCGACAATGAGGTCCCAGGCACCTGCGACCGTGAGAACAACCCTGTTCATATCAGGAAGCCAGCGTGGGAAGCTTCTCCTGCTGATTGAACAGCACACACCTTCCCCTCCAGAGCCAGCAAGTGATGTTCAAAGTAAGAATCAGAACTCCCACAAAGTGAACCACGGTCATTCTCAGCGACAAGGTCCTGAGCTCCCCTGATGATAACGGCCTAGTTCATATCAGGGAAGCCAGCATGACAAGATCCTCCAGGAGAACCAACTCCAAAAGAACCAACAACTCCAAACAACACCACCACTTAGGAGCACCCACAGCGCTACCCTTCCTCTTCTCCAGTTCTCATTTTTACACTGGCAACGGTCCTCAGGGGGACCATCTACACTCAGCACCACTCTGATTCAGTTCAGCTGATGTTTAAGTTGACCATCAGTTTTCAATCCACAGCAAGGTGAGTCTTCCTTTTGGTGGCGGGGACAGGGGTTGAGTCAGGGTCTCCCATTGTATTTCAGGCTGACCTGTAACTCCCTAGGCTGGCCTCAAACTCGGGGTGATCCTCCTGCCTCAGCTCCCAAGTGCTGGGATTATAGGTGCAGCCTCCCAAGTGCAAGATTTAACCACGCCCGGTTACATCTTCATTCTTTTAAGTGAAAGATAACTTTTCTCAAAGAGGTTTTTCCTACCAAAGGTATCCAAAGTGAAGGTCTGGTTTTTGATGGAAGAGAAATTTAACTTGCAACCTATTGGATGCCAAACGCACCGAGTTTGTGGTCTCACACCACAGAGGGAAGAAGTCGAGAGCCTAAGGTGGAAATTAGAAGTTTTATTGGAAAGAAGAGGAAGAGGGATTTCCAGGAGGGGTCCCCAGTGTGTGGGCCCCCAAGGCCCTTTGTCAGGAGTGAGTCACACAGCAAAATCACAGCCAGGATACAGCGAGGGTCAGAGGACAATCAACCTAGGATTACAAGTGAAGCTGCTTAGCTAACATCGATCCAAAAAGGAAAGGAGTCATGTGACAAAGGTACACAGAAGACAAAAGCATTTTGGGGAAGAGAGTGGAGTATGCGTCTAGGTATTCTGCTCACCCAGCCCTATGCCCCCGATGCCTATGTGGCCCCAGTGGACCAGGGGGCCCTAATGACACTCTACTCTCAAATTGCCGCTTCTCTCTAGGGAGGCACGCAGACCTTGCTATTGCTTTTGGATCCCGAGTTTCAGTCTCTTCAGATTCGCTTCCAGCCATGTTATGGGTTACAAACTGGTGGTCAACTTAGCACCAGCTGAATTAATTCAGCTGGTGTTGAGTAAAGATGCTCCACCTGAATAAAGTTGCCAGCATAAATAGGGATGTGGAGAAGAAGAGCCGGGCGTTGTGGGTTCTTTCAAGAGTTGCTGTTTGGAGCCGCTGGTTTTCCTGGAGGTGCTTGTCATGGTGGCTTCCCCAGTATGGATTCGGCCATTATCGTCGGAGGAGCTCGGGACCTCATCAATGAGCGTGGCTGTGGTTCACCTTGGGGGAGCTCTGCTTCTCACATTATGCATCGCTTCCTGGCTCTGGAGGGGAAGCTGTGTGCTGGAGAAGCTTGTCTCGCTGGGCTTCCTGACCTGTGCTCAACTATTCTCCATCGTCGGAGGAGCTCGGGACCTCATCAATGAGCGTGGCTGTGGTTCACCTTGGGGGAGCTCTGCTTCTCACATTATGCATCGCTTCCTGGCTCTGGAGGGGAAGCTGTGTGCTGGAGAAGCTTGTCACGCTGGGCTTCCTGACCTGTGCTCAACTATTCTCCATCGTCGGAGGAGCACGGGACCTCGTCGCCGTTGGGGATGGCTGTGGTGCTCTTCAGGGCAGCCCCGCTTCTTCTTTTGAGCGTGACTTCTTGGCTCCCACGTAGAACCCTCAACCCACTGCACAGCTCCTTCACCCTGCTGGCATAGACTTTCTAGTTCCACCGCTGACCTTTGGCCGTCCCGGCACAGAACCATAAATAGACTGGCGTGAGTCCTTATTGTGGGCTCTTAGATTCCCAGTTGGTACTATGGGAGGCACTGTCATGCATTTGGGTCTCTAGTGGGACTCTTGCATGATATTGCTGTGGGATTCAGGCCCTCGGCTAAATATCCTGGGTCTTAGTGTTGTGGACAGATTCTCCTGCACTTTCTTATGTATAACTCTGGGTGACTATTATAAAACAATATTACAAACACTGTGTCCTGTGTGTAGTTGTTCTCCATGTAACCCCTGACTACAACAAGCCACAATTCTGATGTCTTTGTATTTTGTGCTGACTTCCCTGAGGGCCCAATCCCTCCCTGACTGTAAATGAATTTCTATTTACCTTGCCTGCATATAATATTTTGTTCTGTGGTTCTGTGGACTGAACCCAGGGTCTCCCACATGCAAGGCAAGCGCACTACCCCGAGCCAGATCCCAACGCCTCAGTGGAAGGGTTCATAGGAAACGTGTAGAAGACAAAACTATAAATACTGAAATAGTTAATTCGATCACACGTTTGGCTTGGAAAAATGCTCTTTATAACTTAATAACTAATCCCTATGGAAAACACCAGAAATTCATCCAAGCCCTTTCTTTCTCAGCTGAGATGTTCAGCTGTGGAGCTCCAGTGGTTGCATCAGTGGTCCTGAGAAGATGACCTGATTTGTGGGTAAGTAAAATTCTAATCTGGAAAGGAAATCACAAACAGAAACAGAAACACAAGCAGAACTAGAACTGGAGGGAAGGGAAAATAACAAACTCAAATTAGAAAAACCAAAAAACAAGTTTTGGCCCACGGAATTACTCCTTTGCAGTTGTTGTTGTTGTTGTTGTTGTTGTGGTTGTGGTTGTGTTTTACTTGTGTGAGAGAATAAAGGATGACCCTTGCAATCATTGTAACAGTATCATGGGATTGCTTTTTAACAGATATAAAACAATTTGAAGAGACATGTGATTTGAAAGCTAAATAATTGCTAGGCATCAATGTTTAATGGTTTGGGAGAAACTAATTCCCTTCTTTATGAAGTTCTGATGTAATAGATGTATAAGTAGTAGGATATTTGCAAGAAATATTGATGGTTGAAACATTAAAATGTTTTTCTTTCTGTGAAGTTCAACGAGTGGACGATTCTTTCTTGGACTCTCCCTGGGGAGAAGAAGGACCTGGAGCGCTGCTGAAGATGCCGTGTCTGGGAGTCATTTTGCCATTTGGAAAGTGAGGAGCT
>RJWM01028352.1:0-25578 GCA_004363535.1 Dasyprocta punctata | reverse complement strand
ACTTTCAGAATTCTCATGGCATCTTCTTACTAATTTTCCTCCTGTCATGTCACCGAGAATCAATTTCAAGTGCACATGTGTAGTATGTTGCATCTATATGTTGTGTCTATTCACAATTTTAAAGTACGCTATCCTCTGCAATCTAATTTTCACTTGTAAATATGTCATGAAAATCATTTTTGAGTTATGCATCTGATGAACAAAAATCTTTACCTCTTTATCATTTCTTCTAACATGAATCTCATTTTCTACCCTTTCCAAATTTAGTTTGGTGAAAAACAAAACAAAGAGGGCAACTACTTATCACAGAGATTTAGTTAATTTGAAGACATCCAGTAGAGTTAAAGACCTATCAAAGAGCATGAAACAAGTTGGACACACCCCCTGGTAAACTCTGTCTGCTCTGATTCCAATAATTTTGATTTTTTAATGTTTCAGTCAGCTACACAGTATTGCAATTGTGACCTCTTTCTTGGGAGAAATTTTGGGTTTAGAACTAATTTTCAAGGTCAACTTGACACTGCTCTGGTTTCCATTTAGTGCAAGGAATGTGTTACATCCTTCCTCAGCAAGATCCATTTACTTGCCCAACTCCATTAAACCTGCAATTTTAAATGGACACTTGTCATTCTCAGATATCATCTAGCTTGCTGACTCTAGAACATTCTGTTTACCTCCCTACACTGCTTGACTTCTTCCTCCATGAAGACTTTTCCTCCATACCATCTTGTATCAGCTTTTTCCTTGGACTACCTGTTGAATGTAAACATTTTCAAAGCTTAAAGATCAATTATAGTTAAGACAGAAAGAAACTTTGGAGATCTTGAATTTGTCAATCATATCTCTCAAAAGGAAATTTAAGATACACAGTGGGATAAATTGTGATTATATTTAATTTTTCATTGTATATGCTATTTAAATACATGTATTCAGTATGTATATGTGTTGTATATACATGTATGCATATACCCATGCTCACATATAGGTGTATAGCATATATGTATGTTATACACTGTTGCAGTTGGTCACCTTTTCAGTATTATGGTTACTGTCCCACTTGGTTCTAAACATCCAGTGCTATTACTGAATATTCTGAATTAATTTGGAAAAGAATTTTGTGACAATAATTCTATAAGGATCTTGAAACCATAAGTAGATAGTATCTGTCAATCAGTCATAATAACTCAACATTGATTTAAATACTTCAGTGTAATTTCATTTTATCTTCCCCCTTTCTTCCCCCACCTCTTGTTAGAAAATAAGAAATCCAGCACTCGGGAGGCTGAGGTAGGTGGAGCGTTGTGAGTTCGAGGCTGGCCTGGGCTATAATGTGAGCACAAAGATGACCTGAGCTACATAGTGCGACCCTGCCTCAAAATACTAGGGCTGGGAGTTTGGCTCAGTGGCTTAAGTGCCTGTCTGGCAGGTGTGAGGTTGAGAGTTTGATCCCCGGTGCCAAAAAGAAAACAAAAAAACAAAAAAAAGAATAAAAGAAAATAAGAAAATAAGAAATCCCAGTAGGACAAGCTGTGAATTAATGATATTGATCCTATTCAGAATTCAAGGGAGGGAAAGTCATGTTTTAGTGCCAAGTACAAGGGAATGTGTAGGTGGTTTGTCAATGAGCAGTTAAGTTCCCCTCTGAAGAGAACATTAAAAAGTCTTCATCACATGGCTTTTAAAAGATTCTTGTGTGTAAAGCTGGACTCCGCTGCCACGTCTGGCTAGAACATTCCTCATTTCTCACCGCTGATATTCTCTAAATATCTGTCAGTCATTTGCAGCACTTGTTGACTAGGCTAGCATTACCTCATGCTCTCAAGAACAATGGCAAAATAAACCGGTTGTCTGCTTCCTCTGTTTATTATGCGTTTTAGGCAAATATATCCTTAGGTTTGAGATGTGTCAGTGGTTACCAGAGCACAGAATAATAGCTTGCAGGAGGTGAAGGCTAGGACTTGGCAGTCAGTGCTCACTTGGAAAAGCTTGAGAGGGTATGTGGGGGTGAACAGGGGAAAAACACGATTTAAAAGAAAAGTACAAGCGTATGTCTGGAATCCTTTAACAGAGTCAGAATACTGACAATTTGAACAAATGAAGTCCTTTCGGGGGCATTCAGATAAATGATTTGTTTGCATTCAAGTGGAAAACACCATTGTTACTGATCTTGTGTAGTGTAGATTAGAGGAGAGATGATAATTTCTTCTGTTACATGAATGTAAGGAAGAGGTAAATAATGTGCAGGAGATGGAGGGGAAATACTGTTGTAGGCTACTTTTCCTTATAAGAAAGTTTGCTTTTCCTTATAAGAAAGTTTGTTGAATTTTTTAATATCAGATTTATACAAAGTGGAAAGAAGCACATATTTCTTGCCATCCCAGACACTCACACTAACTTTTGTAGAAAGAGTGGGGAACAACAAAGAGACCTGCTCACCATAGATGACCCATTTCTTGCAGTCTTGGTTTCAACAGACACCAAAGCAGAGGCTGTTGTCATTCAGAAGTAGAGATAATGTCAAGGTTTAGATCTGTGTACAACTTTGTTTCAATAATCTAAGAGCTTGAAGTAAGCCACTTGATTATATTTATATGCATATGGAGCAACTAATTTCTCAGCAAGCTGGAGTAGGGTAATGACAGAGAAATGCAAATAGGTTCCTTTTGAAGCCTGATGGAAAAAAACATCCAAAAAAGTCACATTTACACCCACAGACCCACACACACACTCAAGTTTACTGCACTAAAATTTCATTATTAGTTTTGAAGTACAATGCTTATCTATGTTGCTATTAGATGCCAAAATGAAATGAAAAATGAGACTTTAAACTTGAATAGACTTTGGTTTATATAATTAAAGTTTTGTAAGAACAATCTTTTGTATATCTGTGCAGTCAATGGAATAAAGCATTGTATCACATTTAGAGACTAAACCATATTAAAGATAAATTTATATGTACATATTAAAGATAAATTTATATGAATAAAGACAGTTTTTGATGTGAAAGATCATATGTAAATGTGATAATTAAGCCGAATATTCATCTTGATTAGTATGGGAGCTGTTCAAGAGGATTAGAAAAGTTCATTTCTGGTTGTGTCTCAGTGGGTCATATGGTTGTAACTTTGAGGTCTATAACTGATTTCTTATTCCATTCTTTCTACGTCTTGCTCTACTTCCTATCTACCAGGAACTAAGCAGCTTTGCTCTATAGGACACCCCTCTGCTGTGATATGTCTGCTATAGTGCCAGTCAACCATGGACTGCATCTTCTGAAACCATAAACTAAGTAAATCTCTCTTCCTTTAACTTCTGGATATTAAGTAGTTTGTCCCAGCAACAGGAAAACTGAAAAGACAGAAAAATGATACCAGAAGTAGGACCAAGGCTGTTAGTGTAATAGACCACATGCTTTAGAAACCTTAGAAATTGCTTTATTGGAGGAGTTTGGGAAAGTTTAAAGGTGCAGGCTAGAAAAGTTCTTCATACTGTATGCACAGGCTGATGTATGATTCTGGTTGAAGTTCAGAAGACCAGAATGCTGATAGAAATCCAACAGTAAAAGCCAGGGTCAGGAGGTATCAAATGAGAAAAAGGGTTTCATTTGCAAATTGACTAAACGTGATATGCCCTATTTTGTTCTGTTTTGCTTCTATGTTTTTTGTGAATACACTAAAAGGCAGAGCAGTAGAAAGAGAAATATACATACATATAAATTCAGTGGACATGGGATGTAGCACAGATATGAACACATAATATGCATATTTAAATATAAAAATATGTTAGTTTTCTGCAGATAGAGGTTAGAATCTTTGTTTAGTTGTATATAAATATGTAAATTTGGACTAATTAGAATTTCTAATTCAAAGTCTTCTAGGTAAAATGAATGTAATTCCTGTCTTATAGGATGTTAAGTGATTAAGTTAAATAATATCACACACATAAAAGGTTTAGCGCTGCATCATATATGTGGTATACACTCATCCGGCTTTTGAAACTAGCAGCTGATTGCAGTTTTCTTTTGGTTGTTTACTAAAAAACTTTCTATTAAGAGTAGAAGAACAAAAAGAGAGTTAGAGATATAGTTCAGAGGTAGAGCACCGGAATAATATGTGCAGGTTTCTATCCCCGGTACTATAAAATAATAACAACGATAATAATCATAATAATGGTGATGATGACAGTAATAAGAGTCAATGAAAAAGACAAAAACTGGACCGGGTATATAGCTCTGCGGCACAGTGTCTGCCTGGCAAGCACAAGGTCATTAGTTCAGTAACCGGCACAAAAAAAAAAAAAAAAAAAAAAAAAAAAAAAAAAAAAAAAAAAAAAAAAAAAAAAAAAAAAAAAAAAAAAAAAAAAAAAAAAAAAAAAAAAAAAAAAAAAAAAAAAAAAAAAAAAAAAAAAAAAAAAAAAAAAAAAAAAAAAAAAAACAAAAAACAAAAGAGAGAGAGAGAGAGAGAGAAAGAAAAACACAATTCAGAAAAAAAGACTAAAGAAATTTTCAAACATATTCTGGATATTTTATCAATACTAACTTATGGAAATGAGTACAGTGGTACCTTGGTTCAGGAACTTAATTTGTTTGGGAAAAACAGTTATGTTTGTATTTTTGCAAAAAATATGTCCCCAGTCATGTTCACCACCCAATGTAGAATTCACCAAAAAAAGAAAAGAAAAAAAAAAAGAGAGAAAACAAACGCTTTTGTTTGTGAACCAAATTGTTTGCAAATGAAAGCATTTGTGGACCAAGATACCACTGTATGTGAAAGCAGAAATGAGAGTATCTAGATAACAAATCTGATTTAATGGCTATATGGAGATTAGATTGATTAAATTTCCTGCCACATCTTTACAATTTTACTCATTTTATTAATACAAGTAAAATTTTGGACCAGCCTAATGTTGTACTAGCTAGAAAATACTCTACACAATATATGCACATGAATACCTGAATATTACCAAGGCAATGGAAAAAGTTGGCCTGGATTCCTTACTGCATGAATGCTTCAAAACAAATTGAAACCACAGGTTGACACAGTCTATTTTATTCAGCATTAATGGCTTTGACAAACAAGGGTTCCTTTATTCTTTCTGTTTGTGATAACATGCTAATGATAATTTAAATGCCTGGTGTTTTCCAATCATTTCAGAGTCACTTTCTTCAATGCAAAACAGTATAGGTATGAAACAGTCTGACAAAAATACCCATAAGAAGAATTTTTAGCCAGGAAGTTATGTATGTCCAAAGAAATACCAGTGAAGAGGGGCAAAATGTTCTTGAATCTGGAGAGGCGGTAGTAACACATTAACTTTAAAGCCTTTCATCTGTTACCGGGATAGATAAAATATTTACAAATAGCTAGAAAATTAGCATGACATTTTCTTAAACATCAGCATCTTCAATCATTAGTGATTGATTATTTAAGGTTTTGTAACAAGGATTTGTACCTTATAATTCACAAAAGGTAAATGATCTCTAGCAACATTATATATCCATGACATTTTAGGTAATGTTGCGAGTTCAGGCTTATCTGTGGTATTTTTTTTTTCTAGATACATAACAAAAAGCTTTCAATATATTTTAACATGGCTTATTACCCACAAAATTATTATTGTGATCCTTTTTATTATTTAGTCTTTGCACTCTTCTAGGAAATTGTATGTTAGATTTCTTACATTACAAAGTAATTTTAAAATGTCTTTCAAGAGCAATCATAAGTAGTAACTTTAGTCATGGGATTTTATCCTAAACAAAAAGTTCAATAGAAGATAAGTCAAGAGAAGTATGTAACAAATAGAAAATTTTTAGCTATTTTAATTTAAAAATAACTTAAAAATAAGAATGTTTTATCTCACACAACCTGACGTGTAAAGACGAGAGTTACATGCTTAGTTAAATCATTAATTTATTAATCTTTTCCTGTGCTATCTTTCTGCTTTTCCTTCTAAATATACACACTTAACTCTGTAAGGCTGGGTTACCCAAGTATTGAAATGACTGCAAGAGGTTCAGCAATCACATGCAGACTGCAATGTTGAGAAACTGTACAGTGACAATTTTCTTCGTGTATCTTTGTTTAAAAACTTTTGCCAGAATCCCCTCAGATACTCTTTCTCTCTCATTGACCAACATTGCTTTATATTTCTTTGCCTCAAACAATCGTTGGTGAGGAGATGGTCAGCTCCCTGCAATTAGAGATAGGATGCAACTTACGCTGAAGGTATGTTGCTCAGAGAAGGTAGCATAAATTTAGTTTTGTTAGGAAGGAAGAATCTGGAAACTGGAGATTGCTTAGATCAATATTACAACTCTAATATACTGCTTGGGGAATTTCATTTATGGGAAACTTTATTTTTCACAGTTAAGTATTTTCCATACATGGATAAGAATTTATAGGATCGTGAACACAGGTACACCAAATTACTCAGTCCTAAACCTCAACCTTGGCTCAGATCTTCATTAACGTATTGGTGATCACCTCTGTACTCAGCAATGATTATAGTTCCTTCTACTTTTCCCCAGAGACGACCGTTAACCTGAATTTTTTATTTAAATTTTTCATACTTAAGGTATGTTTGTGCTGCATACTTTTGTATGTGCCAATTAATCCTGATTTTCAGTGTGACTGGATTAAAGAGAGACATGGCTGGATTGTGAGGTCATTAATTTCATGAGTGGACTAACTCAGCAGGTGAGTATCCTTGGAAGAAGTTGGTGATGGGGACATGACCTTGGGGACTATATCTTGTTGCTGGCCCCTTCCTGCTTTGCTCTTACCTGCTTTCCTGATCTCTATAAGGTGAGAAACACTCCTCTTCCATGTTCTTGAACCACACCATTTCCACCTTGAAGCAAATTGACCATGGATTGAAGCCTCTGAAGATATAAGCCAAAACAAATCTCAGTTTTTACTTTTTATTAAATATATTGGTACGTAATCATCATATTCATCATATAGAATTTGTACCTGTACATAATATATTTTGATTCCTCTTCTTTTCCCCAATTCCTTTTCTTTTCTTCAGTCCCTCTTCCCCTCCCTATTTTTTTTAAACCTCACTTTTGAAAAAATTTGTGGGTATCAGGTATTTTCTTTTGAGATAGCAGACTGATACTGTATCGTAAGGAAACTCTTAACAATTTATTTGTGATTTTCATTCTTGGATAAAGGAAATGGAACAAATATCAAATTCATAAAAATAAAACAACAATGTTATATTTCTAAAAATTTCTGACTACCCAAAGATTTTAATACCTTGTGGTCTTAACTTTTACTTCCTCAATAACATTGAATCGAATAAGTCAATAAAAACTGAGACCACATATCAGCAAAAATGAACTTTCACATAAATAAGCCAATGATAAACAATTTTCACTTTAATCTGAAAAAATAATTTTGAAGAAATACCTCAGTGAGTATCATGGCTCTCTGGCTAATGATAGCAAAAAGAAAGAAGCAAAGTCTGATTCCTATATGGAAAGTACGGCTGTAAGAATGATACTTTGAAATTCAATTTGATTCCTCCTGATGTCTCCATTTTGCATTTTGTTTATTTATATTCTGACCCTGAGAATCAAACTCAAGGCCTGTGTGTGCTACCCACATGATGTCTTCTTGAGCTGTAGACACAGCTGCATCTCCACTTTAACATGCAACTGTAATTGGAGCAGTAGCAACAAGTAGCGCAGGAGAAATATTCACATTCTATCTTCCACCAGCTATATTCATTCTACTGAGGAATTCCTAGAATGTGAAAATGTTCCATCTGAGGCTACAGGGAGTTGTTGCCACTCTCTGCTATGTTGTTTGCATAAAACAAAAAAAATTGGCCTCTTTCCCTTTTTCAGGTGCTTGGGCAGTGATGTGGTGGTGCACATCTGTAATTCCAGTACCCAGAGGGCTGAAGCAGGAGGATCCTTGTGAGTTTGAGGCCAGCCTGAGATATATAGTAAGTTCTAAGCCAACCTGGAATATATAGTGAGAACTTGTCTTGGAAAAGCAAAGCAAAACAAAACAAAACACAAGCAAATAACTTGGAGTTACAACATTCAGTTCAAGTGTCTAGTGTGAATATGTTAAAAAGGCTTGAGCTAAATGAAATTAGTTTTGCTCATAATCTTCTTCACATGCTGAGGTATCAAGTGGAGAATGTCTTACTATTTTGTTCAAGGTTTGAGTAAAATCTATTGCAGAGAATGACAAGTATTAAAATCTACCTGCCTCTGAGTCCTGGCTCACATATGCTTTGCCTTTGAAAATATTTGTATTTTCATGAACCAGTATTGGAGATCAACTGTTTCCTTCCAGTTTCATTTACATTGTGTGGGCATCAGGGTTCTGCAAAATAAACTTTTTGCCAAACATCCAGTGGTGCAGATTAGTTGTGGTTGTTAGCAAGAAGCAACTGTTACTAGCATTCCTCAAATATGCCTTCAGTTTGGGATTGGGGAACATGATAGTCAAGGTGGAGATTTGTGGGTGCTAAATTTAGAAGTGAATAGAAAACTTGTAGGCTTCAAAATCCCATTTGGCTCCTGAGCCAGACACAAGTTCATGGCTATGTGGGCTCTTTTCTCTCTCTTTTTCTCTTTTTTTTTCCTTTTTCTATTTTATTCCCATGGCAGTCTTAAAAGAAGGAGCAAGAATTCCTTTCAAGCAAGAATGTTTATTGCCTGCATGATGTAGCCTTCCATTTAGTTAGAAAAACATGTTTTTCAATTAACTTTCTCTTGATAAACAATTACTTAATTTAAAGAGATGGCTGTGTTGCAAATTGCAATAAAACATTTCATGTAGGAGAAAATCTTACTTTGTAAAAGAAGAGGTAATTAGTTGCCAGAGTTTCCAGAAGCATAGACTAATTTTTGAGATTTTGCTGCTCATTTAAAAGTATTTTAGCAGTGTACCTGAAATGCAAAAGCTTGAATAATCATGCTTGAAGTGTGTAAGTAAAGGTGGCATTTGTCCAACCTAATCCATTTGATTTTCATTGGTTTGCTTTTTGATGAACAAATTCTCTTTGCAGATAACAATTTGCTTTAAAACTGACACCAGATTTTGGCTTGATTTAGAATAAATGCTTCCTTTTTTCCTCTTAAAATTTTTCTTATTTAATTTGCTTTCTGTCACTCTCTCTGTTATTTTTTTTTCCTATGTTCACTACCTAGATGCCTGAAAATTATCAGATATTTTTTCCTTCTTTGATTACCACGCTAAGTAATTAGAATGGGAATGTCTTGGATCCCACTCAGTTGTCATACCATATACAAGTCTCTAGGTGTATTTATACATTATATATAAAGTCTAAAATTCAGGAAAAAACCTAAAGTCAAAATATTCGTCTGAATAAAAATCATTGCAAAAGTACTTACAGTAAATGCTTCCATAAAGGTAAATGATAAGTATATTGATTTTATAATAAATAACCTTGGAAATGATAACAATAATAGTTAACTGAAGATCATACATCACCCTCCTCAAACTGAAGAACATACTGCCTAACATTCCTCTACCACCTTCAGAAGCTTGGGAGAATCAAAAGTTTCATTTGAAAGTTTAACCTGTTATAAGTGGCATTTAGAAATCTTTAGCTTAGTGTTTGCATAGCTAAAATAGTAATCACTAGGTAGGATTTGATCCAAGAAATGGCTTGTTTCTTAATTCTACTATAGGTATGCAGTTTGAAAATGGGACTGGGGAGAGAAAAATATATAATGCCAATTAAATACCAACTTTATTGTGAGGAAGATGGCCTTACGTGTTTTGAAGGCTGTTAGGAAAACATTTTCCACAAAATAAGTTCATGTACTATTCTGATATATCACTGGGAGGTAGGTGGGCACAGGTGTAAGCATGCATGTGTCTAAGCAATTGAAGAGACTGCCTGCTGGACACGAAGAAAACTAAGATTGTGTTCAGTTCACATTTTTCTAAAAGAGCAGACTTGGCATATCCATGGCTGCTCTGGAAAGCTCTCCAAGTCTCAGAGTATCTAAGCAACCTCACAACCTTAGACTATCATGTGGGTCTAGAAATGCCAAAGGCCACCATGAACTGTCTTGGTGACACCCATGAAGTGTGCTCTTTAATGAATAACTAGGACTTTCAAAGAAGGAGAAAAGATTCTAAAGGAAAATCAAGTCTAACATGGGCAGAATAGATTTCCTTTAAATATAAAGGATACTTATAGGGTGGAAATTAGAAGTTGTATGTGAGATTCTTTTCAAAAACTAAGTGTCTGAGGACAGGGGGTCAAGATAGAAACTGGAGAGATTTCTGAAATTCCTTGGTTTAATACTCCTGATATTTCTTACTCTGGTGATAGAAAATTCAAACGGTATGGTTATAAAACTGTTCCCTTTCCTTATGCTGTTTAGCCATCCCATCATTCAGCAAAGATTGAGGTACCTGTGGAGCGGTACCTCAGTTCATGAATTTAATTCTTTCCATGATTCTGGTTGCAACTGAAATGCAGTGGAATGGGAAGTTCTTACTGAGTAAAGGTGCTGTAAAGAGGGATTGCCAGCCTACAATGATTGTGATCATGAGTTTCAAACAGCTAGTAGGAATGAATTGCTTGGTTGAATCCACAGTATTGAGAACAATTGTCAGGTGGAGGACTCAGGAAAAAAGCAAGAACCACCAATTTCAACTGCCATTTCACTAATAAGGAAGAATGTGATTCTTAAAAGGGAAACAAATCTTACAACTGGTTAAGTTAATAGTTGGAATCAGTTTTTGAATTTAGTATTTAGTGTCTGCTGAATGCTGGCCAAATACTATGTCATTTTATATTAAAAAATAACATGCACACACTAGAACTCAAAGAGGTAAAACAATGTTTATACAGCTGAATAGCGACATATTAAGCTTTGTAGTTACAATTCTGTCTTGAATATATAGTATGACTGGTAAGATATCATGGTTTTTTAAAATATTTTGTTTTTAAAAATATTACATGATAAATACTGAAAAATTGTAGTCTTTAACATATGACTTTGTGCAGATTTCAATGATTGTTATATTAAATAATCTTTTGAGATTTATTAAAGACAGACACCATCATAGAAGCTCTCCATCTGTTGGTAAATTTCATAGACTCGTGCTATTGCCTTTTTCCCAGAAGTAAGCACTGTTTTAAATTTGGATTCTATCATTTCCATCAATGTTTTTATATTTTATATAATGTAGTATGTGTTAGATTATGTTATATATTCACTATATAATATACATTTGTAGGTATATATGTACATTATGACTATTTTAAATTTAAACACCTGGTTTATCCCGCACTTAGATTTTAAAAAAACTTCAATATGTTCTTTTGAAATATTTCCATATTTATAAAAGTAAACTTATTATTGGTTCATATACTTGTATAGGAACAATATATATGGATATATTGCTATTTATGTGTTCTCACATTGATACGTATTTAGATTCTTTCATTTTTACTATTAAAAACACGCTAACAAGTATTCTTGAAATTATTATTTTGTGTACATGTGCTAGAGATTGCTAGATATATTTATTTTTTATTTTTTTATTTAAGAGAAAATGGACACAGAAAAGAAAAACAAAAAGCAAAAGAGACAAACAAACAACAACAGCAACAAACCCAATACAATAACATTATAGATTTACAAAGTGAGATGATTAGAATTTGACAATGGTTGTAATATTGCATGTTGTTACCTTCAATGGGGTTGTTTATATTAACAGATATAGACATGTAAAATTGATCCAATCATAAGAGTATCAACTGTTCTTTTTTAATAACTAGTGCATTTAGTAGTATAGTCATTTTAACTATCTTATGTATACCTATATGCAGATTTATGTCTTTTTCCTTTTCCCTTCCTTCTTTCCTCCTTTCCCCTTATAATACCTCTTTTTATCTTCAAAATAACTGCCCATACCATCAGGCACAATACAATCAAACAAAATAGTACAGGATAAAACCAATGAAAAACAAAGCAGTGGAAGCAATACATAGTAAAACAACACTGATTACTATAATGTCTCATGTTATCTTCTAAGCAGTTGCTTATATCATCAGTTATAATACAATCAAACAAACCAAAATAGGATGAAATCACTCAAAACAAAAAAATGAAAGCAATATAGGGTTTCAAAACAAGGTGATCAGATATCAATAACGGCTAGCATAATGTGTTCTGTTATTTTTGAAATAGCTGTCTATGCCATCAAATATAATAAAATTAGGCAAACTTAAGTAGAATAAGACCAAACTAAACAGCTCAGTGAAAACAATACAGGACTCAAATCTCGATGATAGATTAACAGTGGCCACTGTCTGCCATTTTTAGACACTTCCTCCCCTTTCATTTTTATGATATGTATTGCATATTTTGAATCCTACTAACTCCTTTAGTTGTTTTTTTTTTTTTTTTTGTACTAGGGAGATAGCAAGATGCTCACCCATGTGGCTCTGGGCCATTTCATCCATGAACATGATCTTAAGTTGTATCCATTTACCTCTAAGAGGCTTGAGGTTATTTTTCTTTATAGCTAAGTAGCTTTCCATTGGATAAAAATGCCATATCTTTCTTGTCCACTATGTAGCTAATGGGTAAGCTACCCCTACTTCTTTCTAGTTCCCTGTCACATACAGCATTGTTCTCTCCCCTTTGACTTTCAGTCTATGAACCCCCTTTCGAGTTTAATGTGTTTCTTGTATAAAGCATATTGGTGGATCCTATCTACTGATTCACTTTGCCTGTGTTTCTTTCCAGTGGTGGATGGAGGCCATCTACGTTAATTGTTAAGGCCAACATGCACTGCCTCATCTCTGCCATGCCACTTTCCAGCAGTTGGCGGTGCACTTTTCCTCTCTACTCAGTTGTCTTCCCCGCTTGGTGATATCCCTCTGCCACTGTTTCTGGAGCTGTGGTCTTTTTTTTTTATCACTTTCTAAAACATCCTTTAGTATTCTTTGTAGGGTTGGCTTGGTGTTCATAAATTCCTTCAGTTGTTCTTTGTCGTGGAAGTATCTTGTTTCTCCATTAATTTTGAAAGATAGTTTTGCAGGGTACATCAATCTGGGTTGGAAGTTGTTTTCTTTCAGGGGTTGAAATACTTCACTCCAAGCTCTTCTTGACCTGATGGTTTGTGTTGAGAAGTCTGTTGTGACTCTGATGGGTTTTTCTTTGTAGGTGATCTGTTTCTTTTCTCTCACAGCTTTTAATATTCTGTTCTTGTGTTGAATTTCTGGGATCTTGATTATTATATGTCTGAGTGTAGATTTATTTTGGTTATGGTTAGCTGGAATTCTATATACTTCACTTATCTGAAAATCATTTCCTTTTCCCATGCTTAGGAAGTTTTCTAAAATTATTTCTGTAAATAGGCTTTTAATTTCATTTGTACTAACCCCTGCTTTTTCACTCACACCTTTTATTCTTAAGTTATGTTTCTTTGGGTTGTCTTGCAGCCATTGTATTGTTACTTCCAGGTTCCTTGCTATTTTTAAGAAATCTTTCCTTTCATGATCACAAGCTGCAAACCTGTCTTCAAGGTTTGAAAGTCTATCTTTAGTTTCTTTCAAGTGATTTTGCCAACTTTCATTGGAGTTTTTGATTTCTTGGTTATCTCTTTGAATGTTTCATGTATTCTAAATCTTTTTGTACTGTTCATTCAAGGTTTTCCTCATTTTCCTATGCTCCATTTTTTCATCTATGTCTCCTTTAGAGTTGCTTAGCAGTTCTTTCATTATGTTTTTTCATTTCTTCTTTTAGTTGAGTTAGCATTTCTGTTCTAATTTCTTTTATAGCCTCTTGAAGTTGTTTCTTTACTTCAGTTGCCATCACCTCAGAAACTTCAGTTGTGAGACTCCTGATCTCCTGTGCGTTTGCATCTCCTGGACTTGCTCTGTTTGGTTTGGAGGCCAGAGACTGCTTTTGCGTCTTTGTCTTGACATATTCTTGGGTTCTTCTGGGTAAATGGGTACTGGGGACCCAGGCACTCCTCACATTGGTCACAATTTCTCTGAAGTGAGACTGGTTCTTCTAGCCAGTGCGGATTATGGATATCTGATGGTTGCCACTGGGGGCGCTGTTACAGAGCTATCTGCTGCTTTTCCCCATCCCACCTTGGCTTCCCAATGGCTGGTACAGTGTGGCAGGGGTGGGACATTGCCAATGAACCTGGGCCTGTCACCCACGGACTCTCCACCACTACCCCTGGAGCACACACGGAGCTACCATCTCCAGACTGAGCCAGTCACCCTCAGGGACCCTCCAAGGTGGTCCCCAGGATGTGCGTGGGGGGTAGGACTCAGCCTGAGCAACCTCCATGGGACTGCACCCAGCTAGTAGTCTCCAGCCCAACTCCAAGATGTCTCCCAGCCAACCTCTTTCTATCGTGGGAGGGTGAAGACCTCTGCACACTCACTGTCAGCCAATTCAGTTCTCCAGGTCTGCTCCCCCTGTCCACTGCCACTCTCCTCCAATGCTACCTCTCTCTCGGCAGAGGCCTCCAGGGTCACTGCCACCACGGCACCTTGGTTGTGTGTCCCCAGGTTCCACACAGTGGGTCCGGCTCTGGGTAGAGGCGCTACCAGCTACCACCTTCTTTGTTTAAGTGTTTCTTTTTACTCTTTCTGTGGGCTTCAATTCTTGCTTTAGATTCTTCCTGGGTCCAGAAGGCCCACCTCCTTCCCTCTTGTCTTCGCAATGTTGCTATATTTGGGCATCTGGATGGTATCACTCAGGGAGGCTGTTTACTCTGCTGCTTACTCTTCTGCCATCTTGTTCTTCTCCTCTCTGTTAGATATATTTAGATATGCTGTTTTAACATGTTAATAGGTATTGTCTACTATTTCTACCTTCCACAGTAGCAATGACTCCTGATATGCCACATCTTTCTTCTTTTTTTTGTTTTCAAAGATTTAAACTTTTGTTAACAGGGTGACTATGAAAGGTTGTTTCCTTGTATCATTAATTTTCATTTTTGATTACTATTAAGATGAGGCATGTTTCATCGTGTCTATTAGGCTTTGAGACATCCTCACCAGAAGGGCATTTTCTGGGCATGGTGACTTGCAGCTGTAATTCCAGCACTTGGGAGACTGAGACAGGAGGATAGCCTCCAGTTTGAGGCCAACCTGGACTACACAGTGAGTTCAAGTCCAGCCTGCACTGCATAGCAAAATCCTATTAAAAAAATAAAAAATAAATAAATAAAAAAACCAGAAAAAAGTCTACAAAATTCTGACACACCTTTCAAAATGGAGCCTAATTTTTCTCCTCTAGAGTGTGTGTTGTTTGTTTTGCTCAGTTTTAATTAATAGAAAAAGAGAAATTTATGCTTCATCAAAGAATAAATCATAAAATGCATCATAGCTTCCTGCATGCATGCTTTCTTGGTGCTCTTGCTGGTGTCAGGAACAGGATGGGAGCAGGGTTATCTTCCACATATTGAATACACTCAAGCTCCTATGAAGGGGTCCATGTGGTTAATGAAGGGTGTCTCTTGACAATGTATAGCAACAATACATGCAACAATACAGTAACAATAATAGCCAGGAACAGTAGCACATGTCTGTAATCCCAGCACTGTGAGTTGTTGAGGTAAGGAAGATCACAAGTTCAAGCCCAGCTTGGGTAATTTATCTATTTGATAATAATCTATCTCAATAAAATAAAATAAAATAAAATTAAATTAAATTAAATAAGCCACCAGGCTGAATCTAGCTCAGTGCAAAGGGCCTCACAATTCAATCTCCAGTATCCCTCACATTCTTCAAAACAGGGTCCTCTAGACAATAATGTTACTAATGAGTGCTTCCCATGGTTAACATGTCATTGCAAACCTCATGACAGAAATGTGTCATGGTCCAATATTACTGCACCTAAGCCAGTTATAGATTCCAGACCTAGGAAAAGAGGGATACAATGAGTGTTCAATGTTTTCATCAAGCACATTTGGAGTAATTGAGTATGCAACAAGAGTCACACTAGAGGCCCCCTTAGGTTAGATACTGCTGATGTTATTTTTCTTAATCTTTAGACGTATTTTGTCTTCTTAGAATCAAATATTCACCAGGTAAGAGGAAGTCAAAGGGGAGCATAACCTTGATTTGAATTTATAGAATCATACTTCCGCTCTGTTTAATTAAAACTGTCTTAAGGCATACTAATTCAATGCTTTTTTCCCCCTTGGATTCACAATATATCACTAAAATGTGCTGACTACACTTCAGTAAGGAACTTCCCTTGCCCTAAAGAAATAACTTGAATACCAAGGCATTTGTATAACTAGCAAATATTTTTCCTATTATTTGAATTGAGAATAGTGGTTTTCCCATGATAATTTCCTAATGATATAGTGATGAATGAATATTTCATTTAAGAAAATTGAATGTATTGTACTTAAATTCTGTAAAAGAGAAATCAGTAAGTCAATTGCTATTCAATGTTTGGGAATGAAATTAAATTTTATACTACACATGTAGGGTTTATACTTTTCAAGGGCACTTTTACAAAATATTGTCAGACATTTGACATACATATGGATGTGTACACTAAGACAAAATTATTGATTACACTTAGTTTGATTTATATGATTTATATATGAGATGGTGCTAATTTAAACTCAAGTCTAACAAATATCCAGGTTTTATTCATTGTACCATACCACCTCACTAACTGCAATAATATCAAACTGAGTCTCTTTCTTTTCATTTAAGACATCAAGTGAACCTGTCTTTACAAATAGAATATATGAAGTTATTACAATGTTTAGATAACTAGAGTTTCTGATACAGACATTGCACAGTGAAACAGTTTCTCTCTGTCCCTAACTCACAAATGTGTATTTACTCAAACCTGAAATCCAAGACAAATCTGAAATCAAGTCTTTGATTCAGTTTATTTTGTTTTTCATGTTTGAACTTACTATCATTAACAGTTGATCTTTTAAAAGACAAGTGTAAAATGTATTTTTACAAATAAGCTAAAGTCCGAGAGTCAGAAATTATTTAAAATAGAATAGACAAAAAAATAATAAAAGTAGGTAGAATTTAGTTAGACACACACAAAAATTATGTGTTTATATATTTTTAATGGACTAAAACTGATATAACCTTTTGGTATCCCATAGTGAATACTTTCCCAGATTTTCCAGCATTTTACATTATAAAGAAAGAACACACAATATTATTATAGTAAAAAGCACAAGAAATGTTACTAAACTAAATGATAAGACATAATGGAAAAAAGTGTGAGTTATGGAAGCAGAAAGGGTGACTCAATCACTCATTAGCTGTGGTACCTTGAAAAATGATGTAAACTTGATGTGTTCCTGTCTCCTCCTCAGTAAAAGCGAGATAACAATATATTCCTCACATGACTATTGTTTGAATAGATAAAAATTATCTATATTGATATTAAGATGCTATTTCTGGCATATGTAAAGCATTTAATAATTGGTAACTATTGGCTAGTATGCTTATTGACATGTTTTTGTAAACTTAGTATTTGCAGACCAAAGCAGAGAATTAAAGAATCATGGATGGAAAATAGAAAAATTATGTTAAAAAACCCAAAGAAAAATGAAACTAAAAGAAAAAAGAAAAATGAGGAGAGAGATAGAAGAAATTTTTAGAGAATTAAGTGGCAAGTATCTTATCTGAATCATTTCTGAGGGCTTTCCTACTTTATTCTTAGTGCTATGAACCAAGAGGGGATGAGGGAACAGTCTGTGCTTTCTTTCCAAATATTTTGATTTGCTAGTTGATTTTTTAGTTTTTCTTCACAGTTTTCTTTTCCTAAACCTATGCACTGGATTGAATAATCACAAGTAGGAAACTGCATTCTAGACTTGAGCTTCAGTATATGGAATATCATGTAGCTGGATCTGTAATATAGACATGTATCTGTATTCATCATTTTACCATTGCTAGGTCAAAATACTCAATATCTAATATTTAAAGGAAAGAGGGTTATTTTGGCTCATGTTTTCAGCCCACGGTTGGCTGGCCCCAAAGCAGAAACAGTATGGTGAAACAGTATGGCTGAGGAGAGAGATACAACCTCAGAAGTTATGCCCCCAGTGATTCACCTCCTCTGACTAGTTCCACCTCCCAAAAAGCTTGTTAAACTAGGAACTCACCAAATGGTTTAACCACTGATGAGTATTGTGCCTCCCTGATTCAGTCACCTTCCAAAACCTCTGCCTATGAATGCATAAGACTTCAGGGTCATTCTAGATAGAAAACATAACATTCATGTGCATGCTTGTTCATATGCATACACATCTACACACACACACAAAGTGGTTAATATATGCCAGTGAATGTTTAAATATATCCCTCTAATCTAAATTATTTAAAATGATCATAATGCCACTATGAGTTTTGAGTAATGAAAACCAAGAGAACATTTTATGTGTGTATGAGAATGCAAAATCTTCTGCTAATGAGAGCAATAATTGATTTTCCCTCCAATTCATAGGTTCAAGACTCCCAACTACGTCATTCACATAGAATATAAAAGTCTTGTAATGGATAATTAAAACAACACCTGCAAAGTTTTGCATAAAATATTTTCAGGCAATGAATGAAAGACTGTGGTATATTTCAGCACACTCCAGGTTCCATTTCTTCAAGGTAAAATGATTAGAACTTAGATTGAATTACATAGGTCACTTGACCTCAATCTCCAGCAAAAAACATGTCTACTGATTTATCAGCTAGCATTGCTCTTTCAGCCTATACACATGATCTCTGCAAGTACAATTCTTTGATCCAGAAGTTGCATCCCACAAAGAAATCATTATTCACTCTGTCACATATACAAAAAATCTTTAGACTGAAGAAAGAAATTTTCTCTTTTTAATTTGCTTCCAGAAAAATCATCTCTGAAGATAAGTATTTTTCTACTATCTAACAAGAAAAATGTTTAAATGTTTTCCTGTTTGCCTTTGCTTTTATTAACTAGTTTAAAGATTCCTCATATATGGTCAATTGTAGAACCTTAGTAATTTATAGTTTTTCGATATTATTGCTCCGTTTCACAATTTGTTATATTATTTTACATAAATCAAATGCTTTTTAAAGTTCCTGCTACATAAATTATAAGAGGAGCCAAAGACTAACTTTTTCTTTTCCTTCATGTCTCTATGAAATGAGGTTAGAATGAAAGAAATCTCTTGATTTGGATGGATAGTAAGGATAGTAAGATAGTAGCTGAAAATTTCTACTATTCTGTTTGATTTAATTCGATATGTTGTAGATAAATTCTATAAAAATATTGTACTCGATGTTTCATGAAATTTTTATTCATATGTGAAGTGGTATATGGTATTTTATTTTAAATCTTTGCTTTTGTATGCTTGTACTTAAGAAGTTTAAATAATTTTGAGTGCTTACATGGCTATAAATTCATTGATGATTTTGTTTAAGAATACAAGGACTCCTGTTTGCTAATGCATCTTAATTTATGCATTAAAGTTTGATACTGAAAACTGAACGTAAACCTCTCAAACTTTGCATGCTATGAAATTAAAACATCACCCTTGAAGATTACCAGTGATGATGTTAACTGTCTATCACTACATAGCAAATTACCTCCAGACAAAATGGGTTAAAACAATCAACAGTTAATATCTCAATTTCTGTGACTCAATAATTTGGGACAGTGTTCTGGATTGTGGTCCCTCATAAGGTTACCATCAGCATGTCAGCCACTGTTGCAAATATGTGAAGGCATGAATAGGACTGTGGATAAGATTTGATTATCACTTATGTTGCTGGGATTAGGTATCAATTCCTTACTGATTATTGGCCAAAGCTTCTAGATCTTCACTATATGGGTAGCTCCATAATGTGGTTTGAGGGTTCTCACAACATAGTGACATAGCTGACTTCCCCCAGAGTGAGAGATTCAAGAAAGAAGCTGACTTCAAACTGCTTTTTGCAGTCTAATGTGTCAGCACCTCTGCTCTATGCACTTTAAGAGAAATTAACCATTTAATACAGTTCACATTCAAAGAGGTTGAGTAAGGATTCAGCCATACTGTTTAAAAGGAACAATATCTAAGTACATATGAACACATTTTTAAATCATCTTAATCTTCACTCTGGAGACTATTTACTTTCGTTTCACATGAAAAATAGACTTTTTCCTTCTGAAAACCCAAAATCCTATTCTTTACAGAATCAATTCAAAACCTAAATCGCATCCAGGTACAGATGACACTCCTTGAGTACATTTCCTTATTTGCAGCTCCTCCAGGAAGTAGCTAGACAAAGTAACTCCTCTACTTCCCAGCGTACTCTGGTAGAATAGGCATAAAATAACACCGTAAATATCACTATTAGAAATGAGGGAAAATGATGGCATGAAGGGGTTACTGGTACATCGCAAATTTGAAATCAGCTTGGCTCATGTAACTACCTTTATTAAAATTAAAGTCTATAGCCTAATTTTCCATGACTATTGGCTTTACCTTCCGGGATTTTGATCTGATCCTCTAAGTCCTTATTATAAAACAGTAGTTCATGAATATTTGGCTTCCTGCTTCTTGAATTTTAATGTACAAAGTTCCATGTTTATTCCCCAGTTTCTCAGTCTCTTTCAGCCCAAGAGATTGGCATTTCACAAAACCTTGAATATTTTTTGGGTCTTCTGTGAAAGTCACTGGTTTCGCACAATTAGATAAGGTGAGAAACATTACCTGGGCTTTTGATAAGATGGCTGAGAGATAATGTTTTTTAAGCTTAGATGACTCATGGTCAGAGCATATCTATGAGCTATATTCTTAAACATTACGACAGGGCTTTTGTCTGAGGTGATGTGACTTTGAAGCAGCACCTTTGATTTTTTTTTAAACTATGAAAAAGTTGTTTTAATTTACATTCTTGGTTTCATTCCTAGGCAGCATGTTTGTTATAGTCTTATATAATGTATTTGCCTTGAAGTCTTCGGACCTCTCATGCTAGGCAATTGTTCTCCCACTAAGCTACATCCCATCCCCAAAGGCTTTGCTAAAAAAATTTTAGCAACATTTTTTGTTTGAAAAGTTTGTGTATTTTGAGAATCATGAAGCCCCAGCTCACTTATATTGTCATTCTTGTAGTTTATTTATCCCAATTGTATTTTACTGTAAAAGAAAAAAAAATAAAGGTATGGCACCATCAATATTTACCCTGAACATTTTCTTAGGTTATCCAGTTCATAAGATACATTTTTTCTCTTTTTACCTTCCACATTGCTACATATGACACTGTTTTATACTTTCTGCTTTATACCAAGAAAAATACCCCTTATTTCGGTTTGCAAAAGCATTTTCTTTATAGGCAATTAAGATAGCATTTACTTTCTTTTCAAAACTCTATAAGATTTTATTTGTATTCTATCAAGAGATCTTCTACTTTCAATCAAATGCCCAATTACAAATTTCTCCCCCTTTTATTTTGTTATGGAAGCACTTACATATCCATTCACCAAAATCATTACTAGTTTTCTATTCTCATGTAACAAATTTCTTAAAAACTTATTAGCTAAAATTTTTTGGAAGCATTTGTTTAGGGGAATTGGTTCATATGTTTATGTGATAGGGAGTCACATCATGAAGATTTTTATTCCCCTTTCTAATCCCCTTCTCCATCTCTGAGAAAGCTTTTTGTGTGTGTGTGTGTGTGTGTGTGTGTGTGGCACCAGGGATCGAACTCATAACCTTGCACCTGCCAGGCAGGCACTTAAACCACTGAGCCAAACTCCTGGCCCTAACTTCTCTGTTTTCTACCATCTCTTCTTCACATTGCTCTCTAGTGCTTATATTTGGGTCTCTCATATAAGAGAAACTAGGGTATGCTTAATTTTCTGTGACTCATTTGTTAAACTTAGCATTATTTTTTCAAGATCCATCCATTTTAGTACAAATGACTCAAATGCATTCTTCTTTATTGAAGAGTAGTATATACATATATCACATTTTCTTTATCCACTCATTATCTGTTGATGAGCATATAGGCCACTTCCATGATTTAGCTATTGCTAATTAAACTGATACAAACACAACTTTGAATGTATTACTGTAATACAGTTAACTTTTTGAGCAGATATGCAGAAGAGTTATAGCTGAGTCAAAGGAATTCCTATTTTTAATTTTGTGAAGAATTTCTACACTGATTTTCACTATGTATCAAAAATATGTACTAATAAAAAGTTTAAAAGTGAAGGTATTGGACAACTAAATATATTTTAAGCAGGGAAAGCATTATATCGAAAGAAAGAAAATGTTTTCAGTATTGTTTTAGCCATTTTACAGTTGTTATTTATAGCAAAGTTTCCCCAAAGTTCAAATTACTATGTCAAAATTGGGATGAATATCACAGAAGAATATAAACTTTAAAAAGTACATCAATCATCAAAAATAAAACTAAAAATTTAAAAACACAAATTGTTTATAATCTCATCCTTTGTGTGAATCATGAAATTGGAGGTCACCTTCCAGGGCGATTATGACTTAGAGCTTCTCATGAGATTGCAGCCAGGTTTCCCAGAATTGAAGGCATCTAAAAGCTTAACAAGGACTGAAGTCCCATTTTAAAGCCCTTTCACATAGCTCTTGTCCACCTCTCATCAGAAGGGCCCCTCAGTAAAACAGCTGGGTGTCTTTATAACACAACTGGCTTCACTGAAGAGAGAGAAGAGGGAGAACTGAATTAATGTCTGTTGTTTCCCAGTCTTAGAAGTAACCCAGTGTCATTTCTGCATTGATCATTGGAAGTGAGAGACTATGTCCATCTCACAGGTAAGGAGAATGAATTAAGCTCAACTTCTTGAAATGAGGTATCAATGAGTTTGTGAGCAAATTAAAACCTTCTACAATGATGTGCTTTTTCCGCACTACAGAGGGTTTAAAAATACTTTTCTCCTCTGTATCATTGTAATGTATGGTTTGACATTCTGTGGAGGACCATTTAAATGACTCTCCTTGAAAGAAAAGTAATTCTCTCCATTTTGGCTAAACCTGGCTTTAGCTTCATGTATTTATATGTACAGATTTGGCTAGGACTTTTCCTTACCCTCTCAATTGGTTTAAGCTATGCAAATTGGTCTAGCTGAGGTGCTGATGTGTAGTCTGTGAAGCAAGACAACAGGTCAGTGTTGCCCCGCCTTGTAGCTCTCAAGAAGCATGTGTGAGCCTGGAAGGAGGGAGAGCCATGCTCCATTGTGTTGGCTGGGATTAAACCTTAAGAAAGAGGCCATGCCATCTGCAGGCATAAAACATTACACATCAGAGCTGAAGCACTGACCACAAAACATTAAATTGTGTTATGCAGCTTACTCTTCCTGCATCTTTCTCTCCCTGCATATTGCAGAGGTGATTTCAGGCCTTCTTTCTCTCCCAGCTCACAGTGCTCACATACTTCCCACCACTCTGAGTCACTCATCCATGAGTCACACCCCTCTTCACAGATGAATAAAACCTGAGTTTGGCCCTGGGTCATGGCCTTTGTTCCAGTTACCCATCATACTAGCTGGACTTAGGTTCTCTTGACTCCCCACAACTACTAATGTGTTTTAGTGTCTTTATTCTCACCCTGGGCTGTACTGCAAGTGGTAGATTGGAATTAACTTGCTAGAATTCTGCTATGACAAAGACTATGAAGGGCCTTCTATAACATTCCTTTCCCAGAATATTCTTATATTGATATTTGTGACAATTGTCCTTATTCCTTTAAAAATTTCCTTTGAGTACTGTTTCTCTGGTTACCATGTCCTTGTCCTCAGGTATTATAGTTTTTCTCTTAAAAGACTTGGCGAGGTTAGATATTTTGAATCTATTAATACCTTGATGACTAAATCAACTACTATTTGTAGAGCATTTATTCAATGTTCCTTGGAGCTGACTCTGAGTTCTGTCATCAAGCAGTGAAGGGAAGGAGCAGAGCTTGTTCTCTGTCACATAGTATCCAGTAATTGAGCTTGGGCCCCATATTCTCAAATCCTGTTTGTTTTGTTGTCTGTAGTTGCTTAAAAAACTGCTCCACAGTTCAGTGGCTTACAACAATTGTTTTATTTTCTTTCCTATTCTCATTGTTAACTGAGTTCTTCTTGGATGTTCTTTTTGCTTGACACACTGGCAGATCATGCTACATCTGACTGGAAGCTCAATTACTGTTGAGTAGCCAAGAAGGTTGAGCCATCTGGCTGCCTTTTGGAATTTGCTATGGGATGGAAGTTCACCAAAGCCATCTCCAGGGTCTCCTCAGTTATTCCTCATGGGACTATGCTCTGTGATTTCATATTTTTCATAGCATTGAGGTTGTGTTCTATAAGGTAGGGAGTTGAAGCTTACAAGAGATATAGGTCTTGAAGTTTGGAAGTCAGAACAAATTTTTATGCATTCTTTTGGTGAAAGCAAGTGACAAAGTCAGTCTCAATTAAATATGAAGTGAAATAATTTCTACCTCTTGATGTTCACAGTGTCATGTACATATAAAAGTGAGAAAGACTTGTTAGTCTCATCTTTGCACATGAGCTATCATAGTCTTCTCTTTGTCCACACAAATTCATATCATTTTTTCACTTTTCAAGACCTCAAAGGGTCTGGTCTTCTTATCAGCACATAGCAAATCCAGAATTTGAGTCAAGGTAAGATATAAACAAGTGTCACTGGGTGCCTTTCCTTGGATTCAATACTTCTGGTGGCACTTTTTCTGGTACAGAGAAATGAGTCTCAGGTCCCCAGGATTACCTTTCTAAATATATAATATGCATTGAAAGAAATAGACCAAGTAACCATAGTTAGCATGCTTATTCAAAATGGGAAGAAGTAGAACCCTCAAGTATCATTGATTTGCAGAAAAGCACAATGAGCAGCAGGTAAAAGTCCAGGATTCAACCTCTTTCCCCATGTCTATGTTAAACACTAACTATATTATGACTGTGTCACAGCTATGCTTATTTTTGATTCCCAAGAAATACTGGTGCTATGATTTGTATCCAGATTGTTCACTAAAGGTCTTATGTACTCATTGGAGAAGCTGTGGGAAGGCGATTGAATCATGGGGTCAAATACATGACTTTCTGTTGGGAGGTGGGGTCTTGTTGGAACAGACAGGTCATGGTGGGGCATGACCTAGAAGCATGCATCTTCCTCTCTGGCTCCTCCCTTTTCTTTCTAATTCCTGATCTCCTGATTTTAGTGTCTTTGCTTGCCCTTTCACAATGCTGCACAACAGGCAAGACTGAGATTTCTGAAATGATAAACTGTCTTAATTACTTTTCTCATTCCTGAGACAAAATACCCGACACCCAAAGTTAAAGGAGGAATGATTTATTTAGCTCAAAGTTTGTAGAGGTTTCAGTCCACAACCTGTTGACTACAGGGCAGGGTGGTTTTGCAGGGGTAACAGTTCATTGTGGGCAGCAGGCAGCAAAATGAGCAAATGACCCTTAACAATGCCTTTCCATTCCTTTTCTACTCCATCTAGGCTGCTGGGTTTAGGGTAGTGCCAAACCAATCAGTGAACTGATCACACACTCTTAATCTCAGCATCACACACTCTAGATTCAGTCACATCTAAAAAGCTTGCTGA
>RJWM01028351.1:0-25719 GCA_004363535.1 Dasyprocta punctata | reverse complement strand
GTTCCTGTTCAGTTTCTTCTGGTGATCAGGACTTGTTAAAAGCAAGCTGATGTCAAAGTTCTTATCAAGACCATTGCACAAGTTTATGTTTTTTAAAAATCAAACTAGTCAATAATGAACTTGTCATGGAATTTTAATGTCTTAAAGAATTAAAATATACTTTTTATTTAAACCACTTCCATCTCTAAACTGTTTTAAACTTACATGCTGTAGAAAAATAGATGGAAGATCAGATTTGACTATTAATGTTTGAAAAAAATTTTTTATAAATTAAAAATATTTGTGAAATATGTCAGATTCAAATGCGGGAAAAACTAGTTTGTGAAATTTGCTGACATTTTACTTATTCTTTTAGATTGTAAATTTTATTTTTATTTGGCTCCTCAAAGGGGTCCATGATCAAAAGAAGTTCACCATTGTAGAGAGATTGAACAAGTTATCTTTATGAAAGTATTTTCAAAGCTCTTATTGGAAGATTTTAGATCTGAGAAAAGTATCCATCTTTTAGGGGGGATTAAAAATCGTTTTTGCTAAGTTTCATTGTAAAAATTGATTTAAGAAATGTCTAAATACTTGTTGGGCAGAGGAAATTATTTCATTTTAAAAATTTTATGAATTCAGTGTTGAGAGCTATTGCTATAAGGGACAAAAGTAAGAGTAAGGAAAACCAAGTTGCTACAAAGATAGCATATTTGGAATTTCTAGAGAGTGCTCATGATAGTACATTGTTATAAGCATTTGGCTTTGATAGGTTTATATGTTTTTGTCCTCAGAAAATATGTACTAGGTATATTCGTGAAATTTTCTTTAAAGTTTTGAAAATTTCAGGCATATTTTACTAATCTGACCAACTTAAAATAGGTGACTTTTATTCATTTTCATAAGCCAGGTTATAAACCCAAATTATTTTTTAGTAATTAAAATTTAATTGCATTATACAATATAGTTAATCTTTCATAACAGAAATATTGAGTTATTCTTTTCATGACTTTGACATTTAACTTATACAAACTGCTGGATTATGTGGTTCACCTCTTTTTTTTAAATTATGATACAGGACGTTGAATCTAGGATCTCACATATGTTAGCAGGTGCTCTGTTCTGAGCTACATACTCAGTCCTCTTTATTTTATTTTCAGCTAGGGTCTTGCTAAGTTGCCTAGGCTGGCCTTGAACTTGAATTTAAGGTCTCTGCCTCAGGCTTTCCAACTGACTGGGATTACAATCATCACTCCATCTGGCTTGTTCTTTTTTTAAAAATGTAAGAAACAGTTGCTATAATTCAGCCAGATTTTAATTCCATAATTTTTTATTGCAAAGATTAACTATTTCTTAAGGACTATATTTCCATTACAGTACAAATAAATTTATCTTTAAAATTTAATTATACTAAAAAAAATTTAGTTATACTTCTGAAAAGTGTTTTCTATTGACCTGACACTGTCATCGATATTTGACTAAGAAAAAAGAAGATATATATTCATTTTATTCAGAATAAACAGAATTAAATTTTTATATTGAAATTTTTTTGGTTGGGGATGTCTCAATTAGGTTTTGCAAATTGATGATGTCGCAATAAAAATAAGTGCTTTAAAGGCAATCTTTGACCAGCTGATGACATTTGGGATTGAACCATTTAAAGCTAAAAAAGTCCAGACCCTGCCATGTGAGGGTACAGAACCAAACATTGATGGTGAGCAAGAATCGAAAGAAGTCGAAGAGACTGCTACCGCTAAGAATGTTCTGAAACTGCTCTCGGATTTCTTAGATAGTGAGGTAAGAAATAATTCCAACCTCGATTATTAAATGTCATTTGCAGCATGTATTTATATCCTTTATATTGATATTTTTCATACTGAAGTTTAAACTTGGGTCATTTTTTAAGTTTGGTTTTTTAGTATCTTAAATCTCAACTTTCATTTCTAACATAGCAGATTTCTCACTATCAAATTTGGTAAGCAAAGAATAAACAAATGATTATTAAAAAATTGTTACTTTTCCTCTTTTACAATATAAAAGATGATTTGTGATTTAGACTTTAAATTTTTTACCTAAGTTTTAAGAAACAGTTCAGAATAATTTTACACTGAGTTGGTGGAAGGTATGAGGTAGGATGTGGGAGTATGTATTTTTCCTCAGGCTATTCTTTTTTTTTTTTTTTTTTGTGGCACTAGGGACCAAACTCACAACCTCGCGCCTGTCAGGCACTTAAACCACTGAGCCAAACTCCCAGCCCTAGCTTCTTGAGGCAGGGTCGCACTATGTAGCTCAGGCAGGCCTTGCGCTCATGTTGTAACCTAAGCTGGCCTTGAACTCACAGCACTCCTACCTCAGCCACCCAAGTGCTGGGATTAAAGGCGTGCGCTACCCGCCCTGGCAGTTTGTTTGTCTTCTTGAGACAGGGTCTCGCTATGTAGTTCAGGCTGGCCTTGAGCTCACTCTGTAGCCCAGGTTGGTTTTGAACCTGCAACGATCCTCCTGTTTCAGCCTCCCGAGGACCAGGAATGGGCGTGCGCCACCACACACATCTTCTCTGGCTGTTCTTAAATTAAAATTTTTAGGATATATGAACATTTAACTAATTAACAAATTTTTATACCAATTGTTTATTGAATTGAAATTGATATAATGAAACTAATAATTTTAAAGTGAACAATTGCCATTTAATCCTCTCGTAGTATAGTGCAATTAGCTCCAATTTTGAAAGCTGTCCTTTTCTCAGAGAAACTGCTCACACCAGCCCTTGATAACAACCAGTCTGTACTTTGTCTAAAAAATAGGACTCCTGTGGGTGTTTCATATAAATGAAATCATGCAATATGTGACCTTTTTTGTCTTTGACTTCTTTCTGCGTATTTTCAGGGTTATCTACATCTTACTTTATTCCTTGTGATAGCTGAATAATATTCTATTTTACTTGTTTATTGTTTATATGACTATTTGTTTATCCAGTCATTTACTGAAAGACATTTGGGCTGTTGTGAGTGGTGGTGCTATGAACAAGCACACACTGTATTTAAGAACTTATTTTCAATTCTTTGGAGTATACCTGAGATTGGATTGCTAGGTCATACGGTAATTCTTTTTGAGAACTGCCAAACTTTCCCACAGTATCTGAACTGTTTTACAACGCCACTTTGAATTTCTCCACAACCTTGTCATCACTTATTTTCTATAAAGACAGTAACTATTCTAGTATGTGTGAGATGGTGACTCATTGTTGTCTTGATTTGCATGTCTCTAATGATGTTGAATGTCTTTTCATCTGCTTGGCCATTTGCACATTGTGTTGAAGAAGTATCTGTACAAGTCTTTTGCCCACTTTTAAATTTGGTTATTTTTATGGACATCTTTATATGTGAGTATGTATAACAGCTTATTAGATAATTTGCAAATATTTTCTGTATTTTATAGGGTCTTCTAACTTCCTAATAATGTCCTTTGTTTTAGTCGCCTTTCTTGTTGAGACACAGTACCTGACATCCACAACTTAAAGGAGAAAGTTTATTTTGAGAGCTCATTTGGAGGTTTTAGCAGGGACACAGCTACTCCTATACCCTTGATGGAAGAAACAGTCCTCCTTTATCGGGTGTGGCCATCCTCTTCCCTAAGTGCCTAGCAGCTTTGGCGGGACTCACATGGAGTGGTGAGGGAGGAAGGGGACACCCCCTAGCCCGTCAGATCAGCCAGACCAACCCTGGCGATCCACGGGGTGACAGATTTTGCAGCTAGATCGCTCTCGCATGCAGAAAGTTTATTTTGGTTCATGTTTTTAGTCCATAGGCAGAAAGGCATTATGGCTGAGCCTGGGTAGAGGAAAGCTGCTCACCTCATGGCTGGCAGGAAGCAGAGAGCAGAGGGAGGCGTGGGGAGGGACATATCCCCTTCCAGGCTGTGCCCCCGGGGACTGAATACCTTCTGTCAGGCTCCACCTGGTAACAGCAAGTCAGCTGTGCCACTCCCAGGATTCAGTCACCTTCGAAAGCTCTGCCTGGCAGCCGGGCGTGGTGGCGCACGCCTTTAATCCCAGCACTCGGGAGGCTGAGGTAGGAGGAGCGTTGTGAGTTCCAGGCCGGCTTGGGCTACAATGCGAGCGCAAGGCCGGCCTGAGCTACACAGTGCGACCCTGCCTCAAAAAACCAGGGCCAGGAGTTTGGCTCATTGGCTTACGTGCCTGTCATGCAGGTGCGAGGTTGTGAGTTCAATCCCCGGTGCTGCAAAAGATAAAAAAAAAGAAAAAGAAAGCTCTGCCTGTGAGTGCAGGACACTTCGGAGGAGCATCGAGGTACAAACTGTGATCGCCTTGGGTACCTGAAGTTTTAAGTTTTGATGAAAACTGACTTATGTCAGTATTGTTCCTTTGTTGCTTGTACTTTTGATGGTATATCAAGGATGCATTGCCAAGTCCAAGTCATCAAGATTTATCCCTGTGGTTTCTTGTCAAAGTTTAGTGGTTTTACTTTATACATTTAGGCTATTGGTGCATTTTTAGTAAATATTTATATATGGCATAAGATAGGGGTCAAGTTTCATTATTTTATCTGTAGACATTGGTCCTGGCACTGTTAGTTGATAAGACTGTTTCAGCATTCTTACCGAGAATTACTTAGCTTTACAGGTATAAGTTTATTTTTTAATAATGTTGTTAGGCTTTTATTTTCTTATTGATGTCCTGTACTTTCTTAGTGAAAGTGAGGTAGTGAAGTTTTCCAGCTGTTATTGTAGAGCTTCTGAGACTATTATATAGTGTCTATAATTTTTATATTTTTATATTTTTTTAATCAGTATTTATTGTCCTTTGTGCCTTGTAAGAGTTTGACTGCAAAATGGCAGAAGTGATTTCTTGTAATTTCCTAAAGTATAAATGAATTGAGTCTACAACAGAAGGCTAAGTGATAAAAACAAAATGAACAAAAAAACAAGTTTCAACCATATTGTGTCTGCCATAGACTCACTTCAGATCCATACACAAAAAAGGGTTGAATGTGAAAGAATGAAAAAAGGTATTTTAGGCAAATAGTATCCAAAAAGAGCTGGGTGACTATCCTGATACTAGACAAAAATTCACGATTTTGAGTTGTTATTCCCGTGTTCCCTAACTTTCTGTTAGGATTGTCCAGTGTCGTGGTCTTACTCATAATGCCAAGGTAGGGAACTCCTGAGCATTCAAACTACTTCGTAGTAAGTGAGTGATCTTTGTTTTATTAGTAGCTAATGAATTAAATTTCTCTCTGGCTAAACTAGATTCGCTTTTATTATTTTTTTTTACCATTTCTTAAAACTCTAGACTTTTTTGTGGGGTGTGCTGTAATCCCAGCACTCAGGAGACTGAGGCAGGAGCATCGCCATGAGTTTGAAGCCAGCCTGGGCTACATAGTGAGTTCAAGGTCAGCCTGAATTATATAGTGAGACTCTGTCCACCCCAAAACAAAACAAAACCAGCCCAAAAACCTCTAGGCTTCTTTGACTGTCTTCTGTGCCTTATATCACAATTTTTCTCATGCTTTTAAGACCTATAGTTCTGTGTGGATACACATTCTTGTGCTTGAATTTCAAATCTGTAACTCTTGGTATCAGGAAGTGTATTGTAGTTAGAAATGAAAACTTGTGGGCTTGTGTTCTGGTTGCATTAGTTTGGATCTTTAATAAGGTATTTACTGTCCAGCCTGTTCACTCACCTATAAAATAGGGATAGTAGTGTCTATTCAATCAACAAATGTGTGAGGCCCAATCATGTGTCAGCCATCACCCGGTTGTTATGAGCTCTGAATACGTAAGTGTGTGGCAATCACATACCAGTGCTCTTATCTGCTATAGTTTTTAGTCTGGAAAAAGTCTTTGAACTAGCTCTTCTATTTGCTCATTCCACTGTTTTTATTTGTCTCCCTAATTTAAACTTGCCTTTCATTCTTTTCGTATAATCTATGGTGATAACTTTTCTGAACTCTCACTTAAATCTCGTCTCCCTACCTGTTCAAAACTTTCAGTGGCTTCATATCATAACTCATTCAGCTTGAATTTTTTAATCTAATTTTCAGGGTCTCTAATCTGACTACCAGCAACCTTACATTCTATCGTAATACATTTGTTGAGACTTTACTGTGCAGATAGCACTTGTAAGAACTTCGCGTGTATTATTTCTTCATTGTGTAAGTCATGTGATAAGTCCTTGTGTTACTCCCTTTCTGTATATGAAAAACTTGAAGCACAGAAGCTGACATGAACAGGATTATGCAGCTAGGATGTGCCAGAACACTACTGCTGTTACATTTAGAACAATATTGTTTTGAGTTTTGGTTTCCCAACATTTGTAAAAAGGCTTTAGTTTCTAAAGTTTTCTTGGCTGGACTGATTTGTTTAAAATCATTAGATTAGGAGCTGAGCATGGTGGTGCACGCTTTTAATCCCAGCACTTGGGAGGCTGAGACAGGAGGATCGTTGTGAGTTCGAGACCAGCCTGGGCTACAAAGTGAGTTCAAGGCCAGTCTGAACTGCATAGTGAGAACCTATCTTAAAAAAAATAGAGCCAGGGATTTAGCTCAGTGGCGTAAGTGCCTGCCTGGCAGGCATGAGGTTGTGAATTTGATCCCTGGTACCAAAAATAAAAGTAAAAATAAAAATAAATAAAATCATTAGTTTATCTGTGAAGAAAAATCTTTATACATGCCTTTAACAAATTCATAATGAGTGATTTTTGGTTCATTTAACAATATTGTAGAACAGGCTACATAATGAGACTTAAAAGGAAAATACAGATAAAAAATTCCTTTTGGTGAATGTCGTCTTTATTAGGTGTCTGAACTCAGGACAGGAGCTGCAGAAGGACTAGCTAAGCTGATGTTCTCTGGGGTTTTGGTCAGTAGCAGGATCCTCTCTCGTCTTATTTTGTTATGGTACAATCCTGTGACTGAGGAGGACATTCGGCTTCGGCATTGCCTCGGTGTGTTCTTCCCCCTGTTTGCTTATGCAAGCCGGTAAGCGGTCACGTTGGTGTGACTTGAAGTTACATCCATCCATACACACACACCCATGAACTGTATCTATAATGTCCTTTTTTTGAACTTTCTGTAGTCAATAAATGATGACATGAGAAGAACTTACATAGATTTTATCTGTCTACATGCAAATTTACTCTTATTGTGGTGGGATGAATACCATACATAATATTTTTTAGACTTGTTCTTTTCTCTCCTTTGATAATATTCTGCCAATATACTTCTAAACTGTTCAATAGGACGAATCAGGAGTGCTTTGAAGAAGCCTTTCTTCTAACTCTGCAAACATTAGCCAATGCTCCCGCATCGTCCCCTTTGGCTGAAGTGGATATCATAAATGTTGCTGAATTGCTCGTAGATCTAACAAGACCAAGTGGATTAAATCCTCAGGCCAAGAATTGCCAAGATTATCAGGTAGGCGGATGAGTACGTTAGCTTGTGGACAGTAAAGATAATAACTGCATGCTGATCCCTGTTGCTTTTTGCAGAGTAATCCCCCTTTATAGATTGTCTGAAACAATGAGGAGCTGTCTTTAGGTCTTGAGACTTTGGTCTTTATAGTGGTTTGTAGCACCCAGTACAAAAGAAGAAAAAGATCTTTGTGGAAATATGAAAAAATCATATTAAAATAGAAGTAGTCAATTCTTACATTTTTGCTGAGAAGTTATTAAAAATTCCTCACCTTCTCTATCCCCCGTCCCACCTAGTACTGGCTATTAATCACTGCCTGTGTTATCCAGAACTGATTGAGCTTTCCATGTTGACTTACCTGTGATGCTGCCATTAAAAGAAGGGACAATTCGAATTGAATCAAGCATATTTTTGAAGAAGAAAAGTCAACTGTAGATCGCCTCACAAAATAATCTGGGTTTGAAAAACTGTTAAAGACATTTGGTGAAACCAGTTTTTAAATTTAATGGATTATTAATGATTTCAGGTGCCAGTTAGAAGTTGAAAATACTGATTTCTGCTGTTTATTTGATATTTAGTAACTATATACTCTTCACAGTATTACATGCTGTTGGGAAGATAAAATTACAAAAGATGTGGCAGGATATGGTGAAGGTCATTATAGCTACCAGGTGCTTTAGGTCTTTGGAGAAGGGCTAGATGAGTGATAGAGTGATAAGTAGAGGATTAATAGTTTTAAAATCTATTGTGAGTAAAATTCTCTTGGCCCCGGTTGAGCTTTAAGGAATGGTTTGGGTAGAAAGATGTGTAAGTAGAGTAGTAAATGTAGATGGTTATGCAAATCATGTTTTAAAGGGTAAGGCAGGGAATTTGGACTTGGCCTTATTTTAGTGAATAACTGAGTGTAGGATGAAAGCTACTTATTAGGAAGATTAGTGGTCTGTGATGGTGTGATCTGAATTGATGAGAAAAAGAGGAGAGCCAGGCATGGTGGTGCATTCCTGTAATCCCAGCACTTGGGAGGCTGAGGCAGGAGAATCGTTTGCAAGTTTGAGACCAGCATGGGTTATAAAGTGAGCCCAGGACTAGCCCAAACTGCATAGTCAGACCCTGTCTCAAAAAGACAAAAAAAGAAAAAAAAATTAATAAAGCAGTTAAATAGAGGTATGGTTAGGAGATAAAAACTTAGAGAAAAAAGAGTTGTAGAAAGTAGTACAAAATGGAAATAATAGAAATTAATATAGTTTCAAAACAAAAGTTATAGGTACAAGGGCTTAAAGGAAAGAGACCAAGATGCAAGGGCATTGAAAGGGTCCAAGCAAACCGCTCAGACTTCACAGGAGCTGTTCTGCACAGTTGGACTGGGGATGCGGTCATGATTGGCTTCCTGGAGTGAGGGAAGTAGGCTGGGTGACGGGACCAGGTCACCCAAGGCTGCTGCTGTGCAAGCAGAGCAGAGGCCCGCGCTGGTCCTACAGGGAGTTTCCGAACTGGGATGTTCTCCTAAGTTGTTCAGATTGAAACCGCTGAACCACTGCACCTGTGCACTGGATGTGGACAGATCTTTCCGGGAAGAGGTCTGGTCTTCAGCACTGCCCACTCACGTCAGCCTGGATCAGTTCTACTGCTGGGAACTTCGAGCCTCCAAACTCAGAAGCAACTGGGAGATTCTTCAGGCTTAAAGGGTTGGATCTGGGCTCTGTGTCACAGTATTCACTACAAGAATCCAAAGAGGAGCTTCTTCTGGGAGTGGGGAGATGTTAAGCTTGGTTTTAGACATTTTGCATGTGGGATTAGATGTATAGAATTGTATTCATAGCATTTTCAGTTTACAGAGATTTTCTTTTGAAATTTCTAGGCCTTAACGGTACATGACAACTTGGCTATAAAAATTTGCAATGAGATCTTAACAAGCCCATGCTCACCAGAAATTCGGGTCTATACAAAAGCTTTGAGTTCTTTAGAACTCAGCAGCAATCTTGCAAAAGATCTTCTGGTCTTACTGAATGAGATTTTGGAGGTAAAGTAGTTTCTTATTACTCTTCACTAGCTTGAGTTTATATTTATCAAAGCAGAATTAAATGGTTGTTACATTGTACATGTTAGAATATTGTGGTTTTGTTACTTGAAGTATTTGTAAATCTCATAAAGTGTAAGAATATTTGTAAACAATTCCATATTGGTATAAACTTCCTTGAACTTTGTTTTAAACTTTAAACAAACTTTAAACTTTGTTTTAAAAAGTTAATTTTTTTTTTTTTTTTTCAAATAGCAAGTAAAGGATAGGACATGCCTGAGAGCTTTGGAGAAAATCAAGAGTCACTTAGAAGAAGGAAATGAAGACGCTGGTGACCAGGCCCTCGCAGCACAGGACGCCGGCACAGCTGGTTTTCACAGTGAAGGTGGTGGTGACACCCTGACCGGAATATGTCTTTCATTGTTACTGAGATACACGTTTTTCTCCTTTAATGTGTTTGGGTTCAGGAATCGTGAAAATCTTTTTCAAATTAATCCTCTTGAGAAAGAGTATTACTGATGTGTTTATCCTGCATTTCAAGTTTTACTGCATACATTGTGACTACCCAGCCATCTTGTCAGTTTTGTTTCTGCTACTGTATACAGATTTCTTTTGGGACAGTGACTTAGATAAACCATTATTAATAGGGCTGTTTGCCATTTAGATGAAAAGATCACCTAAAATACAGTGGTACCTCAGTTTATGAATTTAGTTTTCGTACTTTGGGGAAGATGGCTGGGGTCGAGTTTGTCAACCAGTAAGGAGTTTGTGAACAGAAGCAACATTTTGCTGAATGTTTCTGTTTGTAAACCAGATCGTTTGCAAACAAATGTTCATGGACCAAGGTATTACTGTATTTCATAAGACTGTCTTCTAGTTACATTATTGTATTATTTCCTTTAATAGAAAAGAATAAAGAAATATATATGACTCCCCTTAAAGACATAAAAGCAACCCAAGGATCAAAATCCATTCAGCAAAAGACTAACAGAGGTATGTGGATTGACTACCTTTTAAAATAAACTTTAATTTTGTCTTCCAATGAAAAACATTTTACCTTGCAAGTTTTCTTGTTTTTGTTTCCTTAGAGATAAACATTTTTGAATGTCTTAGGGATCCTTAACTTTCTTTTTAATTCTTTCACTTGGTAAGTTTTTGATTTATGTCTAAAGATTATAAAATCAGTATTGGTCTAAGTGCTTTTGATTGACAGAAATTACAAAAGATCACATTGTAAAGGATAATTTAAATTAGTATTTGGTTAGTAATAGTTTTATTGTGTCTTATTCTTTATATTACGAAGCATTTTCCATCTTTTCTCTTCCTTTAATCTTTTCATTGTCTTCCTTTTGCCATCGTATTTCATATTTCCTGATATTAACTTATTTCCCAAGGGATATCCAACAATATAGGATTTGTTGGAATAAAGTAAATGTTTCCTGCTAAGGGATTAATTGGAAAAAATCTGAAATTCAAGATTTTTTTTATTGTTTTATTATTTACTTTAGTTACAAAAGCAGTACATGCTTATTACAGAAGAATCAGAAAGTACATCCAAGCAAACTACTATGAAGAACACTAAAAATCCCACCCAGTGAGCCAACCATGATTTTAATCTTTGAAAAATATTGAAGACCCTTTCTACACAGATTTAAATTTTTTTTCTAAAATGGAATCTGACCATAAAATTGTTTTATAAACAATCAGTTATTTAAACATGAGTTACTAGATACTGCTCCAAATTATTCCCATATTGTTGGATGCCTTCTTAGGGATAAATGCATTACTAAAAGTAAATCAGTAAGGTATGGAGGGGAAAAAGAATGAGAGTGACTACTAGGGAATGTAACTGTCAAATGTCAGTTGAACAGTTTGGTTTTGCTACATTATATTAGTAACATAGTATACCTTAAGAATTCCACCCTTTGTTTTAATAGTCCAAATGTTTACATTCTGTATTTTATTTAAATAAGGAATGTCACAGGCCAGATTTTGCCTTACTGTGTAAATTTCTAGCAAGTGGAATGTTTGCAACTCTCAGTACATAAAGGTTCTAGTTTTTATATTGAAATATATTTTAGAACCCATACTTGAATTGGTTAAGAAGATACTTAAATATTTTATGAGAAACCAGTGTCTTGCTGATTAAATTTCTATTTCAAGGTGGGGCAGGCGGTGCAAGCCTATAGTCCCATCATCTCAGGAGGCTGAGGTGGGAGTTGGGGCTGAGCCCCATATGAGATCCTATCTTAAAAAAATTTAAGTTCTATTTCATGACCCGTTCATGAACTTAACCAACTATTCTAACCATAATTTTCATTAATCTGTCCATGTACATTGTACTATCGTCATAATAATGGTTCTTTTTCATCTAACATGTTTTCCATAAGCTCTGTCCCCAAATGCACTAAACTAAAACTTCCTGCTTAGTAACTTGCTTATAGTATTTTTCCTTGCCTATTATCAGTGCTTAACAAAATAATGTACATGTTAATCTTGCTTGTATTCTTTTCTTCTATGGTATAATGATAATTGGCATCGAGGTGGCTGGTAACAGGAAATGTGTTGAGAATTGTATTGCAAAAAGGAATTAGGCAACTTGGAAACTAGCTTGAAAGCCATAAGCAACTGATAATAAATCTCCATAATCATACTGTCTTTAAGGACGGAGAAAAGTGACAGCATCATCTAGGACAAACAGGAGGCGTCAGACTGCTGAGGCTGACTCTGAAGGGTATGCCATATTTAAATATATAAAGAAGCCTATCTTTTTTTTCTTTGTGTCGAGCAGTAGAAAAAAAATTAATTTTCTTCTGTGAGAGAAGCTCAGTATGTAACAAGATAGTAAACATTATGAATAGCTATGACTTTGATACATAATCTAAAATTCCATTTGTGTATCAAGAGCATTTGACTTTTATGGCTTGTGTGCTTTTGCCTACTGGCATAGCCTTTACTATCACTAGGCAGTCATCTTTAGTATGTTCTCTCAATTTATATTCCATGTATTTTTCTAATTACATGTGATTCCTCAAATTAGCGGACTCTTGATTTAGGTAATATTTGTTCTCTGCATTTATCAAAGTAGAACGATTATATCTATACTTTGAATATGTTTGTGTGATAGTGTTTATTTTGGGTTTCTGTCAATTAAGCCACTGTTGGAACTAAAAGTTTACAGTTGTCTTGCATTCATCAGTTCATTGGTAAAGTTGTGTATATTTTTATTACATATCTTTAGATTAAGTCTTGGCTAAACTTTATAAGGTTCATTACAAACGTTTAGTGTTTCATTTCCCTGTATAACATCAGGTTTCAATAGTATATAAAAAATGAGCTAGGGTTCCCATGATTCACTTTGTTGGATCACCAGTGTATTCTGGTTATTGTTTGAGATTTTAGTTGAAGCTCAGTGGAATCTGGCTATCAATTACACCTCTAATAGAATGTCAGAAACAAAACGTTTTATTTATAAACAAATGGGTTTTAAAGCTCTTATCTAAACTGATGTATTTTCAACATCTGTTTAGTGATCATGAGATTCCAGAACCAGAATCAGAAATGAAGATGAGATTACCAAGACGAGCCAAGACAGCAGCACTAGAAAAAAGTAAACTTAACCTTGCACAATTTCTCAGTGAAGACATAAATTAGCAGAGATAACGGAGGTGGGGATCTTTTAAATTTATGTTCATTTCTTTGCTTTAATAAAGTTATGCTTGTATCAAAATGAGAAAAGTCCTGTTTTTTCCTGAAGATTCTGTGGTACAGGGTCACCTGACTTTGGGCTGTCCTCAGTGAAGCCTTAGGACATCGTCTATCAGTGTAATCCAAGATCATCTGTATCAGCCACACAAATCTGCTTTATCAGAGTCAGGTGGGCCTAGAAACCTGCTTTTAAGTAGGCTTCCTATGAAATCATGGCACTAGGGAAACTTCTAAGTGTAGCTAGTGGCTTGCATTTGAGAAGCTTACACTTAAAGCCATTCAACACAGATAGAAATGCTTCAGAACACACACTGACATTTCAAGGGAAAATGGAGCATCACAAACTGGCCAGAAAGGAACTTATTACCAACGAGAAGAACTGGTATAATGAACCAAAGTGCTTATCATCCAAGCCGAAGAGTTATTTTGACAATCTTGTATTTTTGGTATGGCTATCTGGGTATCGTTTCTAAAATATTTGTATTTGGAACCCACTGTTTGTGAATGTTACTGAGTGAGAGGCCCATCCACATACAAATCATGAACTGCTTTCTGGTTTTGGCATAACAAATACTTTATTTATGTGAAAAATAATAATCAGAAGTGAAGTCTTAATATTCTAACTTGGGAGCACTTTTTTTTCACTATCAGTTTCATTTAGTCTATTGTGAATCTCTCTGATTACCTTTTCTCTTTATTACTTAGAATGGAAATGACCTAATATGGCCTGTTTTAGTTAATTGTGCTTCTTCAGATTTATTTACTAGAGGTTATTAAGGTAATGTTCTAAGATGGAGCTAAAGTAATATTGCTGGTCTTTAGAACCAAATTGCTATATTATTTACAAATATGTGCTTTGTAGAACTCAGAAATATAAAAGCAGTAAAAATTCCAAAGCAAGAATGCTTATTAAGCAAAAGGAAAAGGCAGATATGGCAATGATATAAATCGCTGATTGTTCTTCATTCTGTTTGCTGTTTCTTTTCCTGTGCTTCAAATTCTGTATATCTTTTGTCAAGTCCCTGCCATTTAAAAAATAACTTTTGGGAGGGGGGTAGGAAGAAAGGAGGACTGAAACAGTATATAAAATGTGCTATAAGTCTTTAGAGACAATAAAATTCCATTTGCACATGGCCAAGCTATCCAAAAGGAAAGAAGCCACGTTCCTATATGGACCACTATACCAAAGCTTGCTTTCTCTGGCAGAGAAAAACAAATTTAAGCACCAAACTTAGTATTTTCACTATTCAAATTTTAGACAAAATCACATAGCCATTGCTGAAGATATGCTGTACACTATTAGAATAAAGAATATTAACCTGTTTCTGAATTATCCCTTTAAACTTTAAAATAATTGGCTAAAATACAATAAAACCAACAAATGTAAATCCATTTACCATTTTCATTCAAACTTGGTAACATGGCCACCAGACAGTGTTCTTACAAAACTACCAAGAGGCACATGTTTGCTGAAGGGTAAACATGCATCTGTGCCATTGCTCTTATAGCCTATGGAGAAAGAACTGGTCAACTCCAGTTTGTCTATGAGTGGAAACATGCTATCTGATGATAAATTATGATTGATCTATACATATATAACTTTGAGAGAGATGTACTTCCAAGAGATACCTTTGTCTTTTTCTTTTTACCAGTTTGCTTCGAGGTAGTTGGTATCCACCTGTTAGACAACTGTTCATGGGTCAGGTCACCATCACAAGTCTTTACAATACTATTTTCTAGGTTACATGATGTGTTGTATATTAAAACTGTGCACAGAAGAAAAAACGGGACAGTTATGTATTTAAACTTAGAGCATAAAAAAATTCACAAAATATCATTAAAAAGAGAAACATCAAAGTCTACTGCAAAATTCCACAATGATCTGGTGTATAACATGTAAAAAAATACAAAGAATATAATAAAAATGATTAATGCTCATGATTTAATATAAAGACATCACAGGACTAGAAATATTTCAAGGTCAATTGGTAAATGCTTATTCAGAGAGAATATTCACATACAAAATAAGAACTGCAATCTATTTTTCTTCACTTTTGAGATTTTGGTTATGAACTGTACAGCTCGCTAGAGATGCTGCTGTCAAATTCAGATTCCATTCAATGGGACGATTAAGGCACATCTTAATTGGGCTCAAAGGGCAACTTGCTGTATTCCCATCAGACAAATTCAGTTTCTCATCAGTTTTCATTTGTAGCATGCTGAAAAAAAAAAGTATATAGCATTTTAGTTTTATTTTAATTTCAAAGAAATTATCAACCTTGTAAAAGAAAATTCGGTAGTACACTGTAGTAGATAAAGCATTTATCATCCTGAAGGTACAAGTTTTATCTCTTCCTACCAAATACAGTGATTTATGCTGTATGGAAGCTGGGAACTGCATTCGCTCATCTCATTGGACAGAACACTTCACTGCATATGTGAATGACATCAGTATACGTGAAAAGACATTTAGCCTAGTGGCAAGATTCAACCCTTTAATTTGTGCCATAATGTTCCAGTACTAGAGCCACGTTGGGAAAACCAGGAATGTTGAATGCTGTACATTCTAAGCACCTTCACATGCACTGTCTTACTTGATAATGAAAGGTACATGAAATAAAAGATAAAAGTCTCAGAGTTAAACAGATATCCTGAGGTCATAGTGTCTGTGGTCTGGAATGGGAAATAAAATCCTTGATCTTTCCCTTCCAGCTTGTCTACTAATCTGATGAGGCTGATAAATCATCAGGAGTAGAAAAATAGTTTAGTTGGTGGGCCAGGACTATCTGGTGGCCAGCTCGTCAGAGGAATCCACGTGGCATCCATTATTCTGGCTGCCTGCTTTGGAGAGCATTTATACTGATGGGAAAGTTGCGCACTCAGTTGGTCAGATCTCTTCAGTCAAAGTAGCAGAGGATGAATCTTTTGCGCATCGCTCACAGACACTGTCCCATCTGCTGAATGTTGCTTCCACTTGGGAACCTTGCCCTTCGCTTGGTTTAACCAAACTTGCTTCAAGGCCTGACCCAAATTTCACGTCTTGATCATGTCCTCGGTATGTAGTAAAAGATAGTACACTTGATTGTAAACTTCTGGTTCTCAACTGTTATGTTTGATAATCTGTCATAGATTTGAATGAAAAGGTTAACATTCTTGTACCTCTGGGGATAACAGTAGCTGCTCACCTACAATTTAGTAAACAAAAATCAGGAGACATCTGGAATCATGCAACCTGTCAGAATCAGAAACTTGAATCTGGAGGGTACCAAGTCCACCTTGTATTTAATGCACATGTAATCCCTAGTCTTCAATATTAAGGCTTATAAACGATGCAGTTTCTTGTTTATTTGATGTTAACTGGCTAGTTGAAGTGCTCTACATTCTTAATGTTTCTCAGTGGCCTGTGTATGAATCCTCCTATCAGAAATGAGGACACTGAGGTGCCCAGTATGTAAGTGACTTGTTAGAGTTGGGCAGTAGCAAGGTCCAGACTGCAGTTACACTGATTCCTCCTTGCAGCATCAATCAGCTGATCCCTTTGGCATCCCATGAGCCAGTCCTTTACACCAGCTGTTCACCAGCTTTCTCACTGGTTTTTCCCAACAGTCCTAGTCCCACTGAATGATGTGACTGAAATTTGTGTAACTAGACATGAGGCAAAATGACAAAATGTAAGTTGGCTTATTCCTCATCAAAGTAGTTAAAAGACATGTAAGATTGATAGGAACATAAATTATGTCGACATGAGAAGTCAGATTTAAAATATATTTTCATATCAAAAATGTTAATTTTTGGAAATTTTTCAAATTTTTACAGTTAGACTGAGGTCTTCAGGGAACTCAAGTTTTTGCAAGAAAGCAAAACTCAAATGAAGCAGTATTTTTCTTCCTGTAAAGACTGTTGTCATTTATTTTTTAGGAAAAAGTGCTTGATATACATCTTTGAGAAATCATGGCAAGCCGTAAGTACACAGTAATCAAAATAGGTTACCAGTTAAGCATATCAAGTATTAAAAAGAGCACAAAGCAACAAAACATTTCTCTCAATATTTAAGGCAGTTCTTTAAAAATGTTAATTTTCTACAATGGTGTTACCTCCAGCTTGGGGTACACAGACCTCAGGGATGCACAAAACTGCACACACATATAGGAAGAAAATGATCTTTATTTATTTTTGAGACAGGGTCTTGCTATATAGCCTGGGCTGGCCTCGAACTCAAGGTAATCCTCCTGCTTCAGCTTCCTGAGTGCTGGGAAGACAGGCATGTGCCACCATGCCTGGCTGAAAATATGTTTTGAAACAACTAAATGTTACTATTAATGTACAGATTAACGCTTAATTCACATACACTTAAACTAGTAAGTCGGGGCATTATGGATCTATAGAATATTAACAAGAATAATAGTTTTTTCATGTAGTAGTGCTGGAGTCAAAGGTGTTAGAACACTAGGACTAGAAGATACCTTTCTGGGCCTTTTGTTTAAAAGAGGGAAGCTAAGGTATAGAACACAACACTGCTCTTTTTCAGGGTATCCTAAATCTAGGTGTATGTGGACTGAAAGTGGAACCTGACTCTCTGATCAGTACTTTAACTAGACCGCTCTAGAGTCAGCGAAATAAACAGAATACCCATTAGAAAGTACTTGTGGGATACAAAGATGAGGAAGGTATAGTCCATGCTTTCAAAGTTTACAATCTAGAGGAAATTTCAGTAAATATTCCTTAACATTTGGAAATTAAAACTTAGTAGTTAGGTTGATGTTTACATATATATATATATATATATATATATATATATATATATATATATGGTATATTGATACTGAGTGAAAGATTAATGTTATTCCCTTTTTCTTGATTAGCCTTTAGACAATATTCTTGTCTTTTCCACGTTTTAAAGTAGGTAATACAATTTACAAAATTATCAAAATCCGTACAAATGTTACAAGAAGTCTACCATCGCACGTCCCTCTTCTGAACAATCTCTTCTCATTGAGACCTGTACCCACACTGTGTGTGCTTTGACTATCTCCTTCCCCTACACAGTTCTGTATATATAAGTTCTATATGTATCCTTTAAGAAAATGTACTTTAGATATTGTTCCATATCTGTACAATGAATACTTGTTTCTTTTTAACAGCTAGAGAAAATTCTCCATGGCTATATCAAAATGTATCTCAGTCTCAATGGATAGACCAGCTATTTTAATCTTTTCTTTAAAAAGCAATGACATAGCTGGGCATGGTGGCACGCACTTGCAATCTCAGCACTCGGGAGGCTGAGGCAGGAGGATTGTCTCGAGTTTGAGGCCAGCCTAGGCTACAAAGTGAGTTCAGGGTCAGCCTGCACTACAAAGCGAGACCCTGTCTCAAAAAACGAACTCGGAAGAAACAATATTTAGCCATGCCCGTCACTCCTGGCATGGAGCAGCCACTGCCCTTGGGGACCTCAGCCTATCCCCTCCCTCTGTTGTCCAATATTTAATAACATGTCAGTACACCTATAAAGTTGGTGTGCATGAGTACAACAGTTGAGTCAAAATGTGCTTAACAATTTTGACAGATACAATAGTTTCCTCTTATTTGTAGCAGGAGATACATTATAGAATCCAATGTATGCCTAAAACCTTTATGTGCTTATAATAAACGTTAATTTATCATAAGTTAATTAAGTACAGGAAGAGATGAACCGTAACTGTAATGGAGAATAGTTATAACAATAAATGGATGTTGCCTGGGCACGGCAGGGTGTGGTGTGAGAGCTCATTCTGCTTCTCAGAATAACTTCCAATTTAACACTTAGAACTGCTCATTTCTCAATTATTCCATATTATTTTTCGGGGGCAACAATTGACTCTGGGTAACCAACTGCAAAGCAAAACCATGGATGGAGTGTGGCTACTGCCGTACCAAAAAGGCAGCACTTTACACTGACTAACGTGTGAAAATGTTCTTTCCTCATGCTCTAACCAATGATGGATAATAAAAGTTGCAGACAGTTGAAAATCCGTGAGGTTAAAAAAGTGGCTACCATTGTTTTAATTTGCATTTCTCTTTTTTTTTTTTTCCCAGCACCGGGGATCAAACTCACAGCCTCGCACCTGCCAGATAGGCGCTTAAGCTGCTGAGCCAAACTCCCGGCCCTGGGTTTTTTGAGGCAGAGTCGCACTGTGTGGCTCAGGCCGGCCTTGTGCTCGCGTTGTAGCCCAAGCGGGCCTCAAACTCACAACGCTCCGGCTACCTCAGCCTCCCGAGTGCTGGGATTAAAGGCATGCGCCACCACGCCCGGCTCTGCATTTCTCTTAAAATGGTTAACAGTCATTGGCTTCTCTTTTTTGGTGGTGGTACTGAGGACTGAATCCAGAGCCTGTGCATGCTAGGGAAGCATTCTGCCACTGAACTACATCTCCAGACTTTTTTCATTCTTTCATCCATTCATTCATCCATCCATTCACTCATTCATTCATTCTTTGTTTTGAGACAGGGCCTCATTAAATTGCCCAGGATGGCATCAAACTTGTAAACCTCCTGCCTCAGTCTCCTGAGTCACTGGGATTACAGGCACGCACCACTGTCCCTGGCTTTTTCTGTGTTCTTTGCCAGTTGGGATGATGATCTTTTCCTTGTTATGTAGTCACAAAAATTAATCCTTTGTTCTATTGTTCAACAATCTCACTCCCTCCTATCCAGGCCAGCTTGTTAGTACATACTTTATATCTGCTTATGGTAATTTTGTAATAATGGATTCTAAATGTGATGCCATCAGATTTATCAACCTTTCACTTCATGACTTTATGATTAGAAAGCAAACATACCATATTTAAGTCATGTGAGAAAGAAGTTTTATCTGTCTATATCCTGAATTGAGATGGATGGTCAGCAATAGGGCTGATAAACACAGATTGCTACTTGAGAGTAAAATGGGAATTAAGATAGAGCTGACCTGAAGTTTTCATGATATTAACCTCTGGCCTTGGACAAATAACCTTAATATCCTTTAGTCTCTCTTCCTTCACCTGTAAGAAAAACATTAATGACAGCTTCCCTGCTTACCTTACAGAGTTGTCATGATATAAGGAAAGCGAATCAATATACTTTAAACCAGAAGGAGCTACATATAAATGCAAGGGCTACTGAACCTTGCACAGTCTGGTGAAAGGAGGAGGATGTGGGAGCAGTTACACATCACGTCAGGTTTCTCTGGTCGTTATCAAACTAGGTACCTTAACGGTAGGTGAGGGTTACGCAGACAAGAGATCTGAAATGGTATCCAGAAGCCCAGGGCTGTGCTCAGTGCTTCCATGATTGCATGGATCCGAACACAGAGGCTGCCTCCGCCTTCTGAGGGGAAGCTTGTAGAGTGCATGCATTTGTAATGGGTAGAAGATGGAAACCTGGAGGTCACATGAGCCCGATTATCATTAGTTACTTGATTACTGCTAATTCCAATTTTAACAAAAAATGAAAATTTAATGTATCTAGCTAATAACAGATTTGTTTTACTTATTACTGAAGATATGTGACGGCTCATTTCTGTCATCATAGATAGTAAACTTCAATGTTAGCTAATTTGCCAGAAAACAAATTTTGATGTCATCCACATAGGTCTGAAAATGTCACTGACAGGGTAACTGCTACATGTTAGGAACTGTGCTAAAAATCTTTTAAAAAATATTACCTCGTTCAAGCACCTAAGCACCACCTGTTGAACACCAAGAACTAAAATGATTTACCCGATCACACAACTGCTACGTGGAGGCCTTTAGGGCCTATGATGTGTCACCTGATGCACATCCTAACTCTTGGGTTGTGATCCTGTCATGATCCCCTCGTGCAAAGATCATGTGAGATGTGGACAAGTGTGCGATTTACAGGTCAGGACAGAAATCTGAAGCACCACAGCTGGGGGTTTCGCACATGTGGATTTTCCATACCAATAGCTAAAAGGAGCTGCTACTTCAATTTTCAAGATAAAAAAAAGTTACGGCACTAACATATTTTTGTTAGGTCAAGAGGTTTCAGGGTACACAAGTCCACCTCTTCAAAGGGAGAAACAAGTCACCGTATTACAAGCACAGAGGAACTGGATCTGGGCTCAGGATTTGCATATGGAGTAGTTACTGTAATGTAAAAGACACCATTACATTTAAACTCATCTATTTAACTCTGAATTCTAGATGGTGATTTACTTTTCTCTGGAAGTGGTGTCTTCTAAATGTTGACACAGTAGAAATTTACTGAAGAACGGTTATACCTCAGCTCTATTCCATAGATTGTGGTCCACATACCAACCCAAATACAGTAAGGTTGTTAAAACACAGCTGGATGAAAACTTGCACGAAGTGGACAGGTGAATTCCCAGTAGCAAGTTATAAAAATGTTCACTGGTTTGCTGGATTACACTTTGATGGTCCCAGAAGGCTTAACAGGCCCTTTTCACAAGCAAGCTTTCAGTCCTACAGGGCAAGGTTCATCCATGCTTCCCGCAGTCTCCGACCAAGACTAACAGCGGAACTCAGAAGGTGTGCACTGGTGTCGGCAAGGGTGGCAGCATGGTAAGGAAGCAGGGTCAGAGGTATTCATAAACTACACAAATAAAAACCAGTATGCGATAAATGTAAAAGGAGTATGTAAGGCCCAAGGGGCTGCAGAGGAGGGAAAGCTCAACGTTTGCAGACTGGGGAGGCCAGAGGAATATGTAAAATGGATCTTTGGGAATAAAGATTTTTGTAAACTGGGACTGAGGGTTTACAAACCCAAATTTTGATTCTGAGTCTAGCTAAGTACACATTCCTTAACCTTTCTAGGCTTTCATTTAACTGAAGAACAAAGATAATAGCAGCTGCTACTTAAGACTAATGTGATTATTTTGTGAGTTTATATAAAACACTGGCATAGAGAACAGCATGCATGTAACATTTGTGGCCCACTGACTGCATATTTAATACAGTCTCAATAAATATGAGTTGATGCTAGTATTATCAACAAAAAAAAAATCACAAAACAGCTCAAGTGCTTTTAATGGAAATAAAATATGGCAGGTACGTGTAGGGTTTGTTTCTGCAGTGCCTACCATTTAGGTAGTTTGCATAATTGTCATATACAGATAATAATTTGTGTAGACAGATGATATAATAGCTTAAATTTTAATCTCTGGGCTTAAAGAGGAGTCAAATGTAAAAAGCCATAGGATCTTGCCAGGTAAACGCAGTTGCCTTGGTGACTATGAACTCTTAAATTTGAGTAAATCTTTCTCTTCTTGGCAAACTGTAAGAGATTAGTTTTTTTGTTTTTCTTTTTAAAGATTTAATTTAACCTCCATTTAAAAAGACATAATCTAATCAGGATACTGATGAATTTAAAGACTTAGTAGATTAAGCAGGTTTTACATTTTTTCTGACTTACGATTATTTAAAGGAGTGAAAAAAGAATACTTTGAAGCCCAATAGTCCTGGAGTATAATTCATGCCACGGTGTAGAAATGGTTTGTCCCCTAAGGGTTCCTGTGCTGAATGCTTATTTCAATTTAACAGTATTGAAAGGCGGTAGAACTTGTCAGAGGCAGGGCCTCGTGGTAGATGACTGGGTCGTGACTGCCTTCTTGGAGGGGTTGACGCCAGTCTTGCGCATGGGTTAGGTCTTGCAGGAGTCAATCAGTTCTGGTCAGAGTAGGTTGTTACAAGGTAGGAATGGTGAAACTATTGCGTGTGTGTGGCAGTGGGCTGTATCATTCAAAGTTCTAAAAGATTCGCCATCACTATTATAAACAAGCGTGGCTCCTCCCCAGTCTACTTCTCTTGCTCCCTTTCTCTTCTCTCTCATGCGTACGCTCCCACCTGAACAGAAATTCACGCTGACATCAAGTTACTGACCCTCCAGAACTGTGGAGTAAAAGCCTCTCTTCTTTACAGACTATCCAGCTTCACGTATTTTGTTATAGTTACACGAAATGGACTATGGCAATCCTAGACTTGCAATTTGCTTTGCCTAGTTTTAGGAGAACTATTTTACATTAAATTTCAATATAAATCCAGGTGTGGTGGTGCACACCTGTAATCCCAGCACTTGGGAAGCTGAGGCAGGAGGATTACCATGAGTTTGAGGCCAGCCTGGCCTACAAAGTGAGTTCAAGTCCAGCCCAAACTGCATAGTGAAACCCTGTCTCAAAAAGACCCCTTCCCCCAAAAAAATTCAATTTAAAGATGATACAAAGATTGGCACAGAAATCCAATTAATACATACTTAATATGTATCTAGCAACTGATGTGACTATTAGAGCAAACCATGATAATCAGGAATTCACAAGAAAACATCTTAAATGGAAGAAGTTTTCTACTGAGAAACAGGATGTCTATTTGAATTTTAGTTGAATGGAAAAAGGATTAGATCAAGGGCACAAAACCAGTCATTTCCAGAAGTCAGTGAATAGTTTGCACTGCTGTGCAATTCAGAAATGACCCTTAGCCAAAAAGACTTTTCCTGAACTGTTTAATGAACTTGTACATTAAATGAGTGCAACAAGTGACCTGTGCCTCAAGTAGTATGACAGGTATTCCAACACCCAGTATCTTTATAAAAAGAATAAAAGTAAATTTTACTAATGTGAATTTAAAGCAATTAGCAACTGATAATTTTAGAAGGTACCAACTAATAGAAGAAGCCCACAGAAACTGAGTTGACTTAGAACATTTCGGATCCTATTCCTATCTTCCTTTTCAGGAGTAGGTGAATGATTTTAACACTTTGCTTTTTTTTCTTCTTTTTGGACATGCCATCTACAGTAACTTGATTGCACTAATTACCCCAATTCCTCACTTATCCCTAAAATTCACCTCTTTCGGCCTAACTGTACTATTCTGCTTTATCACGTGATGGGCTTTGGCCAGTGGGCCGTCAGCATATACGATGAAAGTTGAAGCCTGAAAATTGCTTAGGCAGACTTGCCGGGTAGATGTGAGAAGCGCACAGGGCAGAGGTAAACTGTCCCTCTGGCAGTCAGCTAACACCAAGATAGTGAGGGAGCACAGACAAAATCAACATTTGAATGCTGTCTGTTAGCCCCAGACTCTTGAATAAAACAAATGCTTACTTACTTACTTTAAGGTAAAAAGTTTTGGGAGTCCTAAGTCAGTACCATTGGGGCGATAAGTAATAGACCAGCCCGTGTCAACTGGATCCTCATTATGACGTTTAAACAAGGGCAAGGTCTCAACCTTGAACAAGACCTCCATCTTCTTCAAATTTAATACTTTAAGAACTAGATTAATGAGTCACCCTCTACTTGTTTTTTTCCTTACCTTCTCATTCCTTAAAACCACACCTGTCTGGCTGACTTCCAGCACTTTAACCTTCAACTTGATGAAAATAGCACTTACTGAAATCACCAATGACAGACACACTGATAAGTCTCATGATCTTCAATTCTTAATTTTTTTCCTTTCTTGGCAACATTCAATACTGCTGCCATTTCCTTTGCAGTGGACTTGTGTCCCTCCATCCCTCCAAACTGCTACGCTGAATCTATCACTCCCCATGTGACTGTATTTGGATAGGGCCTTTAGGAGGTAATGAAGGTAAAGTCATAAAGGTGGGACTTTATAATCTGATAGGGCTGGAATCCTTTTAGAAGTAGATACCAGAGTCCTCTCTGCCATCTCAGAACAGTGAGGAGACAGCTCTTCTGCTTGCCAGGACGAGAACTACCACCAGAAACCAGACAGTGCTGGTCATTGGTCTTTTACTTTCCAGTCACCAGAACTAAGAAAATACATTTCTGGGTTTAACTGTCCAGTCTGTGGTATTTGTTGTGGCAGACCAAGCAAAGATACCCTGTTTCTTCAAACTCACTTCTTTTGGCCTTTTGGATCAAACATACTCCTGGCTTTCCTTTGTCTTTTCCACTGCAAGTTATCCTGCTCTATAAACCCTAGAATTTTTCAAGGATGTCCCAGGCATTAGTTTCTTCTTAGTCTTCACTGCCTTGAAAGGGCCTCTCATATCTACTCAAGACTGTGTAATCAATGATCTCTACCTTGGATATCTCAACTCCAGCCACAGTTTATGCATTACTTCTTTCATGAAGGATTTCCTCAACTAAATGTAATGTGCACACCACTCCCCAAAACTCCTTTCACCACCCAATATCATGAATGCAGAACTTGTCACTACTTTATGGTTTCCATTTTGTTTTTCTCTCCCACTGGTACAAAAGCTTGATGAGAATAGAGATCCCTTTTGCTCTTGTTCAGCATTGTATCACCCATACTTAGTACATAGAACGCAGATGAATAAAGCTGGGACTAGTGGTATACAACTGTAATCCCAGCACTTGGAAGGATGAGGCAAGAGATTCCAAGTTCCAGGCTAACTTGGACAACTTAGCAAAACCCGTACTCAAAAACAAAACAAAACAAAACATGGCAAATTCTTGTTGAAATAAACATGGAGTTTCTGCTTTGGGCCATGGTAGAGTAAACCAAGCTATCCTGACCCTTTTTTTCTGTTTCTTTTCTTTTTTCTTTCTCTTTCTTTTTTTTTTTTTTTTTTTTTTTTTTTTTTTTTTTTTTTTTTTTTTTTTTTTTTTTTTTT
>RJWM01028350.1:0-25704 GCA_004363535.1 Dasyprocta punctata | reverse complement strand
ACCCCTGCTTTTTTCTGGGTTCCTGTTGCATGGAGTATTGTTTTCCAGCCTTTGATTTTTAGTCTGTGAATTTCCTTTCGAGTGAAATGTGTTTCTTGTACACAGCATATTGTTGGATTTTGTTTCTTAACCCACTCTGCTAGTCTGTTTCTTTTTATTGGTGAGTTGAGACCATTTACATTGATTGATATAACTGATACGTACTGGCTCATCCCTGTCATGATATCTTTCTTTTGTTGGTTTTCTATATTTTCTGTTTAATTACTTGCCCTGCTTAGTGGTTTCCTTTTGTTGTTGTTCTTAAGATTGTGGCTATCTTTGTCTCTTTCTAGAATGTCTTGCATTACTCTTTGTAGTGTTGGTTTGGTGGCCATAAGTTTCTTCAGTTGTTCTTGGCCATGAAAGTATCTTATTTCTCCATGAATTTTTAAGGATAGTTTTGCAGGGTACATCAATCTGGGTTGAAAGTTATTTTCTTTCAGGATTTGAAATACTTCACTCCAAGCTCTTCTAGACTTAAAGGTTTGTGTTGAGAAGTCTGCAGTGATTCTGATAGGCTTTCCTTCATAGGTGATCTGTTTCTTTTCTCTGACAGCTTTTAGTATTTTGTTTTTGTGTTGTATTTCTGATACCCTTATTATTATATGTCTGGGTGAGGTTTTATTTTGGTTGTGCTTAATTGGGGTTCTGTATGCCTCAGTTACCTGTATTTCAGATTCTCTTCCCATGTTTGGAAAGTTTTCTGCTATTATTTCTGTGAATAGACTTCGTACGTCATTAGTATTGACCCCTGCTTTTTCATTTATGCCTATTAATCTTATGTTATTTCTCTTGGCATCGTCTTGTAGCTGTTGAATTGTTGTTTCTTGTTCCTTACTATTTTTAGGAGATCTTTTCTTTCATGGCCATGATCCCCCATGCTGTCTTCAAGATCTAAGATTCTATCTTCAGCTTCATTTAAGCGGTTTTTCAAACTTTCCGTGGAGTTTTTCATTTCCTGCATTTCCCTTTGCATCTATTTCATGCATTCTGTTTGTGTCTTATATTGTTCATTCAAGGTTTCGATCATTTTCTTAAGTTCTTCTATTTTTTTATCTTGCTCTTCTTTAGATACACACAACATTTCTTTAATAATGATTCTCATTTCATTTTTTAGCTGAGAGAATATTTCTGATTTGAATTTCTCTATAGCTTCATCAAGCTGTTTCTTTATTGCATTTTGTATCATTTCAGAAAGTCCATTTGTGTGACTCCCACTGTCTTCCATTTCAGTGCCTCTTGGGTTTGTTCTTTGTGGGCTGGGGGACTGAGACTGCCTCTTGGTTTTTCGTTTTGCCATTTTCTTCTAGAACCTATGTGGCTCTGTGTCCTGTGAGGCTGGCCAGGCATTCCCCTGAGGATCGTGCTGATTCTTGGGTCACGCTAAATCACCGGACCCGGTAGAGCTGGGTCCTGCACACAGCACGGGAGGGTGGCCTCCCGGGGCATGCAGGTGGAGCCTCTGCTTTAACTGGGTGGGGGCCAAGGCCTCCCGGTCCCATGTAGCTAGGCAGAGTACCCCAGAGTGACAATGCCCGGACCCTGGGTCTGTCTGCAAGTTCAGAGCAACAGCTGTGGCACGGCAAGCCTGGGCAAGTCCCAGGCCTACAGTGCTGGGAGCAACCCGGCTGGGCGGGGGTCGGCGAGCTCTGGGATGCTGCACACACAAGCCGCTCCACTGAAGTATGGAGCTCGCGTGCACTCTGCACTCTGGTGTGGGGAGCCCAAGCTCTCCAAGTCCCTGTAGCTATTTTGGTCAGTCCCTGGTGAGCAGCTCTGGGGTCCTGGGCTAATCTGGGCTGGGCTGTGTACCTCTGTGTCCTGCGAGGCTGGCTGGGCGTTCCCAAGGGTCGCACCGATTCTTGGATCACGCTGAATCGCGGGACCCGGTAGAGCTGGGTCCTGCCTGCAGCAAGGGAGGGCGGCCTCCCCTGTTTCAAAATTTTTTATTTTATCATTTCCCTTCCATTTCAAGAACTTCCTTTTGCTATTCATTTCTAGGGTAAGTCTGTGGGCAACAAATTCTCTTCATTTTTATTCCTCTACAAATACCTTTAATTTCTTTTCATTTCCGATGGGCATTTCACTGAATATAGAATTTTGGATTGACATTTCTTTTCTTTTAGCATGTAAAAAATATTGTACTACTTCTTTTTAGTCTTCTGGTCTCCATGGTTATTGATGAACATTTCACTGTCATTTGAACTATCAATTGATCAGTTACCTTATAGGTAAAGCTTAGTTTCTTTTTTGCCAATATCCATATTTTTTCTTTCTCTTTAGTTTACAGAAATTTGATTATGATGTGTCTTAGCATGGATTCCTTTGAGTTTATCCTATTTGGATTTTAGAAAGCTTTTTGAATCTTAGGTTTATGTCTTTTCCAAACTTGGGAACTATTTGGCGATTATTTCTTCAAATACCTTTTCTGTCCCACCTTCTTTCTCTTTTCCCTCTCAAACTTTGATGACATAAGTGTTAGGTCTTTCATCCTAGTGCCACGTGTTTCTTAAGTTTCTGCTTAGTTATTCAGTGTATTTTCCGTCATTTGCTCAAATTGGACAATGTCTGTTGTTCTATCTTCCATTTTATTGATTCTTCCCCTATCCCTGCCATTCTGCTATTGAATCAATCTGTTGAGTTCATTATTTCAAATATTATATTTTCTAGTTTTAAATTTTCTTTTCAGTTTTTCCTTATTTGTTCCATTTCTTTGCCAAGACTTACTTTTTTAAAAATTTATTTCAAGCATGCCCATAATTTCTCACAGAAGTAGTCTTATGATGACTTCTTTAAATGCTTTCTCAGATACTTCCAACATTTCTGTCATCTCTCTGTTGTCATTTGTTAACTTTTTTTCTCTCATTCAAATTGAAAGTTTCCTATTCTTGATATGAGGGGTGATTTTCTTTTGTATTCTGAATATTTAGGTATGATATTATGAAACTCTAGATCTTATTACAATCTTCTGTTTTAGCAGGCTTCCTCTGATACTATGCTGGCAGGGTAGGGTACCACTACCCCATTGCCTCAAGGTGAAAGTAAAAGTCTGATTTTCTACTGTTAAAGATTTTTAAATTTTTAGCAGATTGCCAGGTATAGCAGAAAAACAACAAACTGTTCTTTCACTTCTAAAAGTTTATTTTAGGTTTACATGTGTTTCAATAATATTTTTGTTAATGATGAGCTTTTCAGGGGTCCCTCAGAATGATAAAGTGTATACCATAACTCAAACTATGCTCAACAACAAAAACACACATTCTGAATCATCACTCAAAGATAAATATTGGAGTACCACTGAAATGTCTGTTTTTAAGTCTAGGTTCCTGAAAACATTAAAGATAAAAAATACAGATTCCCTACTCAGCCACCTTTGACACCCTTGGAGTGGGGAAAAGCCATACCTTATTACTGCTGAGAAGGAGCAGAAATTCAGGCTCCCCACTAGACTTCCACAAATACCGCCTTGGCTAAGAATGGGAGTAGTGCCTTTTTATGGCTCCCATGTGGCCTCTTCTGACTCAGAAGATCCCCTCGCTATCAAGCAGGGATGGAAAGTCCTGGCTTTTCAGTCTGCCTTCTCTGACACCACCCATGTAAAGTAGAAGGGGAACCTAGTTACTACTAGGATAATTTTCTATTTCAATTTTTCATTCATTCGACAAATACCTATTTGATGTTAATGTTTTCCAGGAACTTTTCTAGGCACTAGTTAAATATGATGGAAAAAGGCCTTGCCCATCATAGAGCTTGTGTTCTAGCGTGATGGATTTCAATAAGCAAATAAATATTTAGTTTGATTACTGATTAAATCAGGAATATTATTTTAAATAAGGTTGTTAAGAAAGATCTCACTATAGGGGCAAAATTTGGGAATAGAGAGAGCTTAATAAAGTGAGTGAAGGAATTTACAAAAATTTAGGTGAAGAACATTCTAAATGAAGGGAACAGTAGGATCAAATAACATAGGGCAGAAATTTGGTGTATTTAATGTATGTGTTAATACATATTGTAAAGAAAAATTACTAGCACATCAAACTCTTGGATTTCACTGATATTATTGCTTAAGAAGAAGCTCAGGGGTTTTCTCCCAAAAAGGAGTCTCTATAAAAGGTTTCCAGGAACTGAAAATATAGCTCAGTGACACAGCACTTATTAGCATGTGTAAGTCCCTGGGCTTGATCCCCAGCACTACCCCCCAAAAAAACAGTTTCCCCAAAATTACTATGTGAGTATGGTTAAGACTCTTGACAGCATTGAAGTTTCAGAAACAAATCTGTCTCTGACATGGATATTACTGGTCCACTTAATAGATGAGGGAACTTTATTTTATATTATTTTGGGGGGTACCAGGAACCAAACTCAGGACCTCACTCTTGCCAGGCATGTGCTGTGCCACTGAGCTGTATCCCCAGGCCCTAAGTGAGGGAACTTTAGCTTAAGGAAGTTAATTACCTTGTACAGAGTCACACAGCAGATAAGTGGGGGAGGAGGGATTCCCTGCAATAAGCTGAGGATCATGCTCAAAGCTTAGAAGAGGAAATAATTTTCCTTCTGCCTGGTGGAGCTGCTGATTATTGCATAAAACAAACAAGAAATGTGGAAGAGCAGTTGGAGGGCTCTAATGTAAAGCATTTTTGCTTGTTTATTTGTTTGCCTAGAGTACATGGCTAAAGCAATTGTATTGTTCATTCCCTCCAGCTTTTAGTACTGAAATGATCACGAGGCAAAAGAAAGATTGGAAATTATTAGAGAAAATAAAGTATACCACTCAGGGTTCTGGAATGTCTAAGTGTTGGCAACTTTTTCAACTACCCGGAGGCCTTTTAACCAACTGAGATTCAGGTACTGTCTTAAGCATGACCGCCAAATCCAGAAGCACTAAGGGTCATTTGATGCCAGAATAAGCAGGCCAAGCTCTCTTTCTTCACTGCCCAGGGGCAGCTACTGCAGGGTTCTCACCACAGAGTTCCACAGGAAGCTCTGCAGACATCCCACCCCACAGGTTCTTCTGCTGTACCTGATCAGGGACATCCCCAAGCCGTGGTCAGGCCACTAAGGAGCCCATAGTCTTTTGAGAAAAAGGAAGTTATCTTTATAGGCTCCTGGTTTACTCACATCCTTCTGCCTCTTTGCAGCTCGCAGCATATTTGGGAGGGAGATTTCATAAAGATTTCTAAATTGAGTTAGAATTTCAAGTCTATTGTGACATGCAAATTAGTCTTGCTTGCCTGTTGGCAGCAATGCAGCTGAAGTGCCTAGAGACAGGCCATAAAATGAAAACATCAAAGTGATTAAATGTGCCCGAAGAGCATAATTGAGTGCATGAATAAAAGAAAATAAAACAAATTGATTTTCTCTGGTGCCAGAAAAACAGAATAATTGAGAACAAAATAATAGACTTTGAAGTAATCAAAGTGAGGAATGCACCATAGTGACATAAAAACAGCCAGTTGTGGGAGAGATTTATTGTGTTTCTGTTATCATTTTTACAACTTTAATTTCATTAGCTAATAAATACAAATCAATTGAAAAATCATTCAACCAGAGAGGAGGCAGTCCCAAGCCAAGATTTTTATTTACATCTCTAAGACAAGCTGAGGCGTTGCTCCTTAATCTACTTTCATAGGTACACATTTCCCCCGTGAGCCATCAAAAAACTAGTTCTGAGAGGCCTCTACTCTGAAAGTGGTAATGTTCTGACAGTTAACCTCCCATTTATAGATTGAACTTTCAAAAGGGACACTTTTATACCCCACCAAGATTTCTAACAGACAGAAGTGTCCAAGTGTAAGCATTTTGGTTTACGAAGATGATATTTTTATGGCACTGACCAGCACCCATGGTCTTAACAAGTGAAGCCCTTCTGGCTTCATTTGGAGGTAGTGATGGTAACAACAGCTGTGGCAGCAACCACAGCAGTTCTCCCCTTCTCACAGCACTACTGGGCGTCTGTGGCTCACTACTTCCATCGCTCCACACATACAGACACATATATCTATGCTCCTGTGTGCACACACACACATACAAAGTGGCACTAAAGTGTAATCCAAAACCTGGAGGGCCAAGGAAGAGTAGACACCCTTTTGGCTTCCAGCCTGGTACATGACTATGGTGCTAGGGAAGATGACAGAAGTGTTACATCCCATATCTAAATGTCCCTCAAAGTCTCATGTGCTCATAGGTGGGGCTTTTGAGAGTGACCAGATCATGGGTGTGTGATACTCGATTGGTCCGCTATTGGTTTAACATAGTTCTGGGTGTAGGTGATGAATTTAATGAAGAAGGAAGACCCACCACGGGTATGGGTGGTAGCAACCAATAGGCTTCTGTTTACTGCCTGTCATGCCATGAACTGTTTCTCCTCTACCATGCCACCTTGCCTTACAGTCAGCTGACTATGAGCTGAAACCTTTATGTTTTAGTTACTTTTCTCATTGCTAAGACAAAATACCTAACACCCCACAAGTTAAGGGAGGAAATGGTTATTTAGCTCACAATCTATAGAGATTTCAGTCCATAATCGGCTGACTCAGGCAGTGTGGGATGGCAGACAGGCATCACCAAAGAGAAACAGTTCACAGTGGGCAGAAGGTAGCAAAGCAAGCAAGGAATGACCACACCCCTTTCTATCCCTTATATCTTTTCCAGGATACTTAGGGCAGGTAGCATTCACACCCTTAATCTTAGTCCCCTTGATCCTAGTGTCACACACTCTAGATACAGCCACCTCTGAAAAAGCCCCACCTATGACTGCATGAGGCTTTGGGGGGATATCTAGACACAAGCCATAACATTTCACAAACTATGAGCTGAAATAAACCTTTCCTCCTTTAACTTTGGATGTTGGGCATTTTGTCTCAGCAATGAGAAAGCAACTAAGCCAAGAGGAGAGCTAGAATGGGGTAGACATCTAATGTTAACTGTGATGATAGAGCACTGGCAATACCAAGCTATGCTGGAACCAGGTGCTGAAAGATTACAAAGCAAATATGAGATTGCTGCAAAACTATTTTTATGGCTTCTCCAAGAAAAGAATCCCTCCACCCCACTCCTCAGCTGTTCACTGCTGGGCTCAGTAGCCCTTCCCTTCAAGATCTACAGTCAGGGCTGATGTGACCTGAATTGTGAGTTTCCCTTTCACAGACCTTTGGGATACTCTTCCAGATGTTCGCAACATACCCTACCTTCAGGGATTCACAGTTTGCAGCCATATCTTTGGCTCTGGTAAAGGTCTTTGAGACCACTGGGACTGTAAACTTGGGTGTGCAGAAGGAGTTAGCAGTGCTGAGACTGGCACTACTTGCTGGCTCAATCAGAATGGCATGGTTAATAGATTGTGCCTGCCAGGCAATTTGTCCTGGAGAATTTCTCTTCCAGGAAGCACCTAGATGCTGAAGGGAGTCTCTGACATTCTGATGACATCCAAGGCCCAATCATGATGTGCCTTGAGGTAAAATAGGGGATGGACACATTTTGCCCTTTTGTACAAAAGAGCAAGAGCTTGTCTTCAGTTCAAGCCAAAAAAATCCCAGCTTCCATTTCCCACTGGTGTTTGGGTGGAGCAAATGGCTTTCAAAACTCTGAAGCATTATACAGATGTAAGGCTGTATTATTTTCCCTGACACTGCTATTCCCATTATCCTGGATTTCCCAGCCCAGAATTTTTGTCTGAAAAAGAAATGTAGAGAAGGCACATTGAGCAAAGAACCTGGGAATCGTGACTCCAAAACCACCTGGAAGGCATCACCCAGCCCAGCAGATAGACAACTGCCGAGAGGCCCAGCTCCACAAGCTGTGTGGCAGGCATGCAGCCCACTCCTGTGATGTCACCTCTGCAGTTACTTGTGCCCATCCCTCTACATAGAGCCAACAGATTTAGGCACAGAAGGGGAGAAAAAATGAATCATAGGCTATTTTAGAAATTGCTTCAATTCTGTTTGAGCCTGCAATAGTCCCTTGCAAGCTGAGACCAGAGCACCCTCACCATCAGGGTAATATCCTTTAAGTGCTGATATCCTGTAAATGCTAGAAGCCTGGTGGAACTAATCCACAAGCCTAGGTTCTAATTCAGGCCAGAAGCAGACAAGTGGTAATTGGTTGTTCTGTGTAATTGTCACTGAAAGGCTTTTTGATGACAAGAAGGATCGACATTCCAAGGCAAGCAATGCAGTTGACAATTAAGAGCTAAAAATTAAATCAGCCATCCACATCCGCACATGCCCAGAACTTCACAGAAATCCTTCTTACTCCCATTGCTCTCAGGTAGAAAGAAAAACCCTCAAACCTGGCCATGATGAAGGCATAAACTACAAAGCTTACTCTAACCCAGATCATGCTAGATCCCCTCCCCTCCCTACAATTCCAGTCTTCTCCATCTCCCTGACCTTCACCCTGAGTTCTGGCCACAAAAACCTTGCAGCTGCCTTTATCCTGCTCTGCCCCTGCTACCTGGAATATTTTTTTAAAATACGAAACCCTTCACAAATTTGCATGTCATCCTTAAGCAGGGACCATGCTAATCTCTGTATCATTCCAGTTTTAGTATATGTGCTGCCGAAGCAAGCACATCTACCACGAACATTTTCCCCCCTATGCCCTTCAAGATGCCACCTGTTCTGTGAAGCCTTTCATCCCCTCTCTTTTTCTGCCCTCAGCACACTGTACATGTGGGTGTTCCATTACCCTGTTGCTATGGATGATGATATATTTGACTCCAAATATGCCTTCCTCACTAGACTGAGAGCTCCTTGAGGGCAAGAACTGTGTCTTGTTCTCTGTGACCTCAGCATACAGCACAGGAATTAGGCCATGTGGACACTAGTAAAGGCTTGTGCAGTGCCTAGACAGAGAAGTGGACCCTACTGAGCCAAGGAGGGGTGTGCCCACCATGGGAGATTCTCAGATGCTGGAAGCCTAGGCACCAGCTACCTAAGAGCCATCTCTAATGATTTTTCTCAAAATGTGCCCCATGTTCCTAATAGAAGAGACAATATGAGATGGCACAAAGACATTTTTAATTTTTTTAAAAAATTTAACTCATTTATTTTAACATATGTTTTAAAATGTAACAAATATATCAAATCTTTTTTATTTGTATTTGTATTACTGCTTAGGGTAGATGAGGCCAAAATAGGTATTAAAGTTTTAAAAGTGAATGGATACTATACTCCCAGCACTTGGTAGGCTGAGGCAGGAGGATCACTGCAAGTTTGAGGCCAATCTAGGTTACATAGTGAGTTCAAGGCCAGCCCAGACTACATAGCAAGATCCTGTCTCAAAAAAAAGTGAATGGATAATGCATAGAAATATTTTAGGTGACTAATGATGTTGCTATTAAATAGATATGACAGTGTTCCTAAGAGGACTCCTCAGGTGACGGTAGCTGTGAAAGTATTTTTCACGGTCTTATATCCACTTTTCTGTTCTTTTGTGGTGCCCCTCAGCCTCCAGGGGTTCTGCATTCACTCTAAAATTCCTCCAAACTGCTATGACTCCATCTACTGAACTTATTTGCCACATCTCCTGGTAGCGCTGATCTCCATTTATTAGCATATGTTCGCTCACCTTCTAAGGTCCTTAAGAGCAATGACCAAGCTAGGATTGAACCCAGGAAGACTGAGCTATATCTCTAACCCACTTGTAAAATTTTGTCTTGAGAGAGGGTCTCACTAAATTCTCACACTGGCCTCAAACTTGTGATCCTCCTGCCTCAGCCTCCCAAGTAGCTGGGATTAGAGGTGTGTGCCACTACACCTGGCTAAAAGCAATGACCAAGCTCTAGGCCTCTGTGGGTTGAATAGGAAAGAGTATGATCAGCTGCTCCATATGTAGCTCTACACATGTTTGGTCTTTTGATCAATGGGTATTGAACACCTCCTCCATGCCAGGCCCTGTCAAGGGTGCTAGCAATGGAGTAATGAACAAGACAAGCATGCAACTTGTACGGATAGACAGACAGTGTACTAATAAAGAAACAGTATTTTTCAGTGTGCTAGATGCATTGATGAAGATAAAATAGGATCAAGTGACAGAAAAGAAGTGACTTGGGCTGGCTATTCAGCCTGGATGGTCACAAGGCCTCTCGGAGATGACTTGAGTTGAGACCGTTCAACCCAAGGTAGCAGAGGTGATGAGATGGGTCAGAAATGAGAGCTAAGGACAGGGATTTTAAGGCAGAAGGAACAGTAAGTACAAAGGAGAAAGCCCTGAGAGGGAAAAGGGATTTATATGTTCATACCACACCAAGATCTGTGTGGCTAGAACCAGGTGACCAGGGAGGGCACAGGTAGGAGAAAACATACAAGGGACCAGGTCTGCAGGTGAGTCACTTGGATATTATTCCAGGTGTGACTAGATGCCATAAGAGGGTTTTGGGCATAAGAGTAATGTGGTCTGACATGATACTTTTACTGCTCTATGCCTGAGTAGGTCATGGGGGCAAGGATGGAACCAGGGAGACCAGCTTTGAGGCTACTAGAGTGATCCATGCAAAAAGTTATAGTGGTTTGGAGTAGTGGAGGCAGTGAAAGGTGGAGGAACACGGGTGGATTTGGAATATATTTTGGAGACAGAATACATAGGCCTAGCTAATGAACTAGAGAGGACAGTTGTAAACAAAGGAAGAAAGAAGGATGACCCCTAGTCAGTGTCATGAAGAAAGAAAAAAGGCACGAGGAGGCTGTTCTGTATCTGTACTGTCCAATAGAGCCACCCCTAGCCACATGTGACTAGTTGAATTCAGTTCCTCATTCACACTAACCATTTCAACTGTTTAGTAGCCACATGTGAGTACCAGCTACCATATCAGGCAGCATAGATATAGAACATTTCCATCATCCAGGAAATTCTACTGGATAACACTGCTCTACATTAAAAAGACTTTTAAGAAAATAAAAAGACAAGCCACAAACTTGGAAAAATATTTGCAAAACTTGTATCCAGTAAAGGATTGTATATCCACATCCACAAAATACAAAGAACTATTAAAACAACAATAAGAAAACAAGCAACCCAACGTAGAACTGGGCAACCAGGCATAGGGATGTGAGCCTATGACCTCAGAAGGCTGAAGTAGGATGACCCAGAAGGAGGATCACAAGTTTGAGGCCAGCATGGACAACTTATCAGGTCCCAGTCTCAATTTCTTTAAAGGAGCTGGGGATATAGTTCAGTGGCAGAGCATGTACCTAACATGTGAGAGGCCCTAGGCTCAATCCGCAGTACTGAAAAGGGCAAAAGATAAACAGGCAGCTCACCAAAGAAGATATACAGATGACAAGAAAGTATATGAAAAGATGTTCAACATTATGTGTCACTAAGGAACTACAAATTAAAACAATGAGATACCACTACATACTTAATGAATAGCTAAAATCCAAGACACTGAAAACACCAAGTGCTGGAGATGATGTGGAGTAACAGAAACTCATCCATTGCCACTTGGAAAAACAGTTTGGCAGTTTGTGCCAAAGTTAACCAGTCTTACCATGTGATCCAGCAATTGCTGTCCTTGTACTTACCTGAATAAATTGAAAACTCACGTCCATATAAGAAACTGATATTTATAACAGCTTTATCTATAATTTCCAAAACTTGGAAGCAACCAAGATGACCTTCATCTGGCAAATGGATAAACTGTGGTACATCCAGGCAACATAATAGTATTTGGTGGTAGAAAGAAATGAACTATCAAACCACAAAAAACTTGGAAGAGCAAGTGCGAGGTCGCGAGTTCGATCCCCAGTACAAAAAAAAAAAAAATGGAAGAAACTTAAAGGTATATTGCTAAGTAAAAGAAGGAACTCTGAAAAGGCTGCATACTATATGACTCCAACAATATGACATTGTGAAAAAGGCAAAACTACAGAAACAGTAAAAAAATGAGAGAATGCCAATCTTCTGGGGTAGGAAGGGAGGGGTGAATCAATGGAGCTCAGGATTTTTAGGGCAAGGATACTATTCTGTATAATACTTCACACTTTTTAAAATTTATAGAACTACAACACTAAGCATGAACTCTAATATAAACTGTGAATCTTAGTTAATAATAATATATCAGTATTCATTCATCAGCTGTGACAGATGTAACGTACTAATGCAAATATTATTAATAAGAGCAATGGCCTAAGGAGCAGCAGGAAGGGAATAGATGAGTGTTCTTTGTACTTTCTGCTCAGTTTTTCTGTGAACCTAAAAATTCTCTAAAAATAATCTATTCATTAAAGAAGGAATAGAGCATTCACCAGCACCTAGCAAAGTCCCTAGCACAGAGTAGACAAGGTTTGTTGAATAAATGGATAGACAAATGAGTTAATCAGTCAATAAATAAACAGAACACAATTCAGTATTCATTCTTAAACATCAGAGGTAGGATAGCAATGTAATTGATTGTCCAAACAAAGATATTTTAGAATGAAATGGAGTGCCACAGATGTAAATCAAGACCATTCCAGAAATAACCAGAAATTTCAAGCTGGGGGACCATGCGTCACATTGTGCCTCCAAAATTCTGTTTGGCCATTCATATTGATGCACCACACAGTTTTCCTATTTTCATTTTTTTTTTCAGTGCCAGGACTAGAACCCAGGGCTTCACACATGCCAGGCAAGCACTCCATCATAGAACTACATCCCAGCCCTCCACACTACATATACTTTAAAAATTTCAGTCATTTGCCCAAGTTTAATACTGTGGAACTGTTACATTAAAATGTACATCTCTGACTTCTCTTGGAAAATGGGAAGTTCTGGTCACTCTCAGCCTGCATGGCTGCACAGTAGTGAATGACTAGAGCTGAATACTAGCTCCCAGCTTTGCAAGCGTGTTTGCCTCAGACTCCACCATTCCCCTTTGTACATCTTAGTAAAGGCCAAGTGTGAGTTTTCATTTACCATACCACTTATATTTGGGTTTTGTTTTCTCTTGTAATAGAGTTAAGCAAAAAAGAAACTATTTCTTATACCCATTGTGATTCAAAGTAGGAAAATGGAAAAAGCAGCAAGAGGACTCCAGATGTCTTGCCCCAATCTGCTTTACTCACATCCAGTATAATCTTGGTCTCTCTATGCACTGAGGTTTTTCCTTCTGGTCCATCTCTCCAGGATCCAGCCTGTGTTGGCCTTAAGAATTTTTCTCAGGCTGCTACCCATTGCTGGAAAACCTGGATGCGAGGAGGAAATAATGGGCAGAATTTAAACGTACATTTTTATGTAAAATGTAACATTGCTCATCAACAACTCTCTGTCGCTTTTCTTAATTATCTCCAAATGTAACTGGAGAACAAGTCAAAGCAACAAAATACAGCACCCACCTTTCCTCTCTGTGAACATGGGCCTTTGGAATGTTTTGACATTTTGTCCACTTCTGCGTTCACTCATTCCCGAGCTCAGACTGTGCTTTTGGATGGAGGGACCCTCACTTATGTACAAGGATCCCCTGCAGTTGTCTTCCACAGAGAAGGCATGGGCAGAAACACATGAACAGGGTGTGTCTGGAGCTAAGGAGTTGGACTTATTTATAGGCGGTCAGGTGCTGCTAAGTTTTTGGACCAGGAGAAGGATATAATCATAGCTAGCAATTGTCAGGGGACAACTCCAAAAGCAGAAGCATCAGTCAGGTGTATGTTGCAGTGACAAGAGTAACAAGAGATATGACTTAAGGTGCAGACAGATTTCAAAGAACATGCTGAGATTAGGCTTGCAATTCATCAAACATGGAGAGATATGAATCAAGAGATGAAAAATCAAAGATGATCCAGAAATTTTGAGTTTAAGGGTTTAAAACACCAAAAACATGATCCAAAAAAAGAAAGAAAATTGCTAAATTGAACCTCTTCAAAATTAACTTTTGCTTTGCAAATGAAAAAGAACTTATGTACTGAGGTAAAATATTTGCAAATCATATATCCAACAACAGATATGTATCTCAAACATATAAAGAACTCTACAAATTCATCAGTAAAATACATGAGCAAACACTGGGCTTGTATCTCAGTGTTAGTGCACTTACCTAGCATGTCTTAGGCCTTGAGTTTGATCCCCAGGACTGTAAAAAAAAAAAAGTGGGGTCAGGCATAGTGGTATATGCCTGTAATCCCAATACTTCAGGAGGCTGAAGCAAGAAGATCACAAGTTTGAGCCCAGGGTGGGCAACTTAGTGACCCTGTCTCAAAATTTTAAAAATAAGATAAAGAGTTGGGGATATAGCTCAATGTGAAGGCCTTAGTTCACTCCCCATTACCACCAAAAGGGGGAAAGGGGCAAAAGATAGAAGGAGGATATAGAGACAGCAAATAAGGACGTGAAAAGATGTTCTACATCTTTAGTCATTAGGAGAAAGCAAGTTAATATCACAATGTGAGCACCTGCCTGGCAGACACAAGGTTGTGAGTTCGATCCCCAGTACCAAAAAAAAAAAAAAAAGATCACAATGCGATATAGCTATCCGCCTGTCAGAATAGCTACATAAAACCAACATCATAGGGCTGGGAGTTTGGCTCAGTGGCTTAAGCGCCTGTTTGGCAGGCGCGAGGTTGTGAGTTCAATCCCCAGTGCCACCAAAAAAAAAAAAATCAAATGTTAGCAGGGATATCAAGAAATTGGATCCCTCATATATTGCTAGTAGGAATGTAAAATGGCACAGCCACTCTGGAAGATACTTTGACAGCTTCTTATAAAACCGAAGATGCAGCTGCCATGCAACCCAGAAGTTGCACCCCTGGGCATTTATCCCCCGCAAAAAATGAATACTGTGTTCACACAGAGTCCATACATGAGTGTTCACAACAGCTTTATTCATAGCAGCCAAAAGCTGGAAACAGTTCACATTTCCTTCAATGGCCAAATGGTTAAACAGACTGTGCTACATCCATGCCACAGACTACTGCTCTGCAGTAAGAAGCAACATACTTCATGCACACCACGGATTGGATGGATCTTAAGGGCAATATGCTGAGTGGAAAATGCCAATCACAAAAGTTTACATACTATATGATTCTGTATATATAACATTCTCAAATTGACACAACTTTAGAAATGGAAAACAGTAATGCTTGTCAGGGGTGATGGTGAAGGAGGAAAGATGGGAATGACTCTAAAGGGGTAGCAGGAAGGAAGTCTTTGTAGCAATAGGACAGTTCAGTATCTTGGCTTTGGTGAAGCTTATGCAAATCTATATTTGTGATCAAGTTGCATAGAACTACACACCCATGAGTGCATGTAAAGCTACTGAAATCTGAATAAAGTCTGAGGCATAACTATGTCAATTCCTGGTTATGATACTGAAAAGTGATCATGTAAGATGTTAATATTTTGGGAAAAACTGATAAAGGCCACACAGGACCTCTTGGTATAATTTTTATGGCAACAATCTGTGAATCCATAAGTATTTAAAAATAAAAAGTTAAGAACAAAAAAGAAATGAACTACTGATACATGCAAAACATTGCATGAAACCCAGAGGCATTATGCTGAGTGAAAGTAGCCAGTCTTAAAAGGTTACATACTGTTTGATTCAATTTATATGACATTATCAAAAAAAAGCAACACTACAGTGATGAGGAACAGATCTGTAGCTGACAAAAGTAGCTGTAAAGGTAGAATGATGTGATTACAAAAGGACAACACAAGAGAGTGTTGGTGGGTGTTATGGTTTATGTTTCTGTGGCCCTGCCAAGTATCATGTAATCATGGACGCAGCTGAGTCTACTGTTCATGATTGGTTTGTTGTCTGGCGCTGGGACTGATGGTGTGAGTGCAGCACCCACCTAAGGGTGGAGCTGGCATACAGTGTAAGGGCAGGAAGAAGACGAGTCTTCCCTCTCTTGCCAGTTCACACTTTGCTGTTTGTGGCAGCCATGAATGGCGGCCCCACCATGCCACGCTGCCTTGGAGCCAGCTGAATGTGGACTGAAACCCCCAAGAACTGTAAGAAATAAACCTTTCCTTCCCTAATTTTGGGTGTCAGATATTTTGTCTCAGCAATGAGAGAAAAGTAACTAGGACAGTGGGTTATAAGAACTGTTCTGCATCATGAACCTAAATATGTGTTTTAAAAATCACAGGTGTGCACATGCAAAAAAAGCCAATTTTATTTTGGGTTAATTTAAAAATTAAAGTAACAGGGCTGGGAGTATAACTCAGTGGTAGAACACTGTTCAAACCTATGAATGAACAGTGGGTTCAATCCTCAGCACTACAAAAAAATAAAAATTTTCTGAAGATTAGATTGGTTTGTTTCTGAATTATTTCTTCTTTCATTCATACATTGACTCAACCATTTACTGATCACCTACTATATGAGAGGTACTGTGCTAGATTTTGGAGATCAACCAAAAGTAAGGCACTCCGGGTCTCTACCCTCATTGAACATTTTTCCTACTTCAGAGAAGTCGTTACTAGGGTTTAAAGCCCAGTATTTCTACTTAGAGGTGTGGGGCAAGCAGAAGGTCACTAAGGGACCAAGTTAGTATGCTTGTTATTCCCAAAACCCAGTCCTATAGGATTGCAAATGATCATTTTTCTGAAAAGGGTCTTAAGCCTGAGGGCAGGGAAAGGCCCTTTTTCCACACTTCACAGGTTCTCACAAGGGAGACTGCTAAAAGGAGGAAGAAGGAGAAAGAAAGGTTGTTGTGGCAGGAGATTTGATGTAGTTAACTCTAAAGTCTGAAAAATGTTATCTAAATGCCTGCACGTGTGTTTGTGTTGGAGGAAGGGCTGAAAATCGCCATTTTTTTAAACTCATGACTCTGTGGATTAGTGATAGAGCTGGGCTCAGCTGGATGGTTCTTCTGGTTTTGATTGGATCCACCCAGCATCTGCAGTCAGCTGGCTGTCAAAAATGCCAATCACAAAAATTCATATACTATATGACATATGGTTTATATACTATATGATACAAGCCTCACTCATAGGTCTGGTAGTTGGCTGGTGGTTGCTGGGGTGACAGGAGTAACTGGGCCCTTTTTCTCTCATCATCCAGCAGGCCAGCCTGCACTGGTTCACATGGTGGAATCACAGGGTTCTCAAAAGCAGGAAGAGAACCAGCCACAAAATCCAAGTGCTCTTTTTCTTCTTCACAGCTTTATTGAGGTATATATTACCTGAATTTGAAATTTTTTTTCTCTTCTGTTTGCAGGGAATATGAAACATGTGGTCTAGTTGACAAAAAGAGATCAGGTTTCCAGAGCTGACCAGCAGTGCCTGTAATGAAGACAGCGTGTTTATGCAAGCAGTTTGTGGAATTTGTGACTGCAAGGGAAATTTGGACAAAATTACTTCCTGAAAACTTCCAAGGGGCACCAAGTAGCAGCTGGCCTCCTGGGTTGAGGAGGCAGGCATCTCAAAGCCCTCAACTAAGCCTAGGGCAAGAGGGAGATATCCAACATTTAAAGTTTTTATTTTTTAAAAACACAAAAATGCCGTTTTTAATCTTTGAAAATTATTTTTAAGCATATTTGGGTGGGAGGTGTTTTTACTTTCTTAAACGAGACAGGTCAGAAGCTGGAGGAGAGCATGGAGCTCTGGATACCAGAGGGTTTGGGCCTCAGGGCCATCCAGGTGGAGCCTTGGGGAAGGGGCACCAATCAGAAAGCTGGGAAGTAGGGGGAAGTTCAATGGTGTTGTTTTAGGACTATGTATCTATTTTGATTTTTAATAAAATCTTTGAAAACCTACCTCTTTGTTGTATTGGCCTCATAAACTGCCACTGACAGCACACACAGTTCTGAACTTTTCCTATCATAGAACTTATCAAAAACAAACCTGCTGCTTCTGTGCTCCCAGGCCCAGCCTGGGAGGCTTCCCTTGAATGCTAGACCCCATAGGGAAACTAGTGTGTCTCCACCCCAAGTCTTGTGAACAGAAGGCAAGCTCTGTCCTGTGCTAGAGCCAATCCAAAGAACAGAAGTTTGCGGGACTCTGGTGCTGGAACTATGGAAAAGGTCATGCTGGCACCCTGGGTAGGAACTACCCCTGCCTGGGAAAGATTTGGGGATGGGAAAGACAGGATACATCAGATCTTTCTAATCAAGTGTAAACAGCATGTGATAAAAAGGGGACAGTCTGTAAAACACATTGGCATGACCATAACCTCCTGCGGGTGACAAAATGAAGGTGGAGAATAATGAGAAAGATGAGGAAGACCAAGGGACAATCACAAGTCATGATTTTAGAATTTGATTTACTAAATATTTATGACACTCTCTCAACTACTGGGATGGACCAGGAAAAGAGACAAGGACACAGCCCTGTCCTAACAATTTAGGAATTGTCAGACAAGGCAAGACAGAAGGAACAGAAATGGATCTCAGCTTGTTTCAAACTCTCCAAAACTCTCTGAGCTGGGGAGCACTGGAGAGGGAGCAACTCGCCCTGTTGGAGAGGACCCTGAAGCATTGTTAAGGGGGGTGATATTTGAGCCAGGCCCTAGAGCATGAGCTGTATTTCTCTAGGATCCTAAGTGGGGGAAGGGCATTCCACAGAAGGGTGTGGAAAAAGCCTTGAATGTGTCCTGGAATGGGAATAGCCAAGCTTTTATTAAACTGGGTAGGGCGTCTAGTGGGCTAGGAATACCAGTCACTTCAAATGCCCACTATTCTAATTATACACTCTCAGCCGTAAGGGAAGTTGACTTACCCCTCTTCCAAAGGGGGATTTTTAAAGAAGAGTGGGGAGGTGCTGAGTTGGCCAGTGCAGGAGTGGGAAAGGCCAGGGAAGCTGCAAGTGGGAGCTCTTGAATTTCCAGCCTACCAGAGACCATCTGCCCAAGTTTGCCCCCTCAAAGGCTTGCTTAGCCCCATTTCAGCTCTCCTATCCCAGTCTTCTAGAGGGAAACCACCACCCCCAGAGTGGTCACCAAAATCCCTGTGAAGACCTCAGCCCGGAGAGGCAGACACCTGGTAAAGAGCAGTGACTACCTGGTGCCCCCTTGTTCCTCTCAGTGGGAATGGATCTGGGCAAGGATGTGCCACACAGTGGAGGAGAGTGACAGAAGATGCCAGGGCACTGGGGGAGCTCTTTGCTTCGGGGCACCAGATTTGCCTTTCCCTGACTAGGCCAGAGCTGCCTGTCTGAGCCTGTGCTCTGGCCTCAGCTCTTACCCAAGAACAAGAGCCAGCTGTTAACAAGACCTCCTGCTGGTTCTCAGAGCTAGGCCTGCTCCTCCTCCGAGAGGGAGCCACTTCTTGGCCTTCAGGATTCCTTTGCATTTCATTCTTGTAGAAAATACTAGGCTGCAGGTGTAGCTTAGTGGTAGAGCATCTGCACTGCAGGCACAGGGGCCTGGGATCAGTTTCCAGCACTGCAAAAAAAGGAAAGGAAAGAAACAACTAGCCAAAAGAAGTCCCATATAGATAAAGTGAGAAGCCATTTTAACTACTTAAAAATAAAATTTAAGTACCTCAAACGTAAGCATGGCTCTATAAAACCAGAAAGACAGATTAAGATTTGCTGTGCCCAAAATTATCATAAATACACAGGGAAAGAAAATAATGACTGAAAAGATATACCAAAATATTAACTGGAGTGAGCTTTTGTGGAGGAGGAAGATACGTTTTCTTTTTCTTCTATTTTTTAATATTTTCCAGTATTTCTCTGGTAAACACATTTTACTTCTATATCAGAAAAAAAGATAGGTATATAGCTCAGTGATAGAGCACTTACCTATCATCTGTGAGGCCCTGTGTTTATTCACAGCACCACAAAAAATAAAATACATTAAGTAACAAAGTAATAAATAAACTTTAAAAAAAGATTGATCTGCGGATCTTCACAGAACAAAGTCATTTAAAGACACCCAAGGAGGAAGATTGTGTCCAGGCCCTAGGGCTGTTCTAATTGCCCTGGGAACTCTGAGCCCTGGTCAGCTTGGAGTCCTCATGATTTACAAATCACTGAACTGGACACCTCACTAAACTGGTGATGGCTTTTTGGATGAATTGGCTTGAGAGCAAGGCAAGTTTGACTGGAGATCGAGCCTCCTTCCCCTCAGGAAACAGCTGCCTATCCACACGCCCACACCCACTCCTTGTGACTGCAAAACACCAGCCCCATGACTCAAACACAATGGCAAGACAAACAGTGAGGTACTCCCCATCTTACAGATCATTTTCACTCATACTGTATCAGTAGCTACTGGGAAGGCATTATGTTATCACCCCAACTTCAGAGATGAGGAAACTGAGGTCACAAACTAGCCCAATTCTGAGTGGCAAAGCCAGGAAGCAAACATAGCCAGAACTTTGAGTCCCCTTACTTTTTCCACTGCCCCACTCTAGTGCCCCTTTTATTTTTAAACTGTGAATTTGAAGTAAACAACTCTCTTATTGCTTGCAAAGTCCAAGCGGTACCAAGCCACATGCTGCTCCCAGGCCCTCAACCTACAATGAGGACACTAATTAATTGTGTGCTTTTCCTCAAGTTGCTTGGCCTTCCTGGGTCTGTGTCCTTGCACATAAAATGGAGCAAAGAATTTCTGCACCTCGTGGGCTACTGTGAATGACTGATGATTTACCAAAGATGTAAGCAACTTGAAAAGAGTCTCAAATCTTGTGTACAGCAGAGCCTGCCGTGAAAAGGGACCAAGAAAGTCTTATCTCCAAGAGGCACTCAGCACTTCCAGGAGGCCTGCAGGCCTCCTGTGTCTCTGAGGCACTCGCACATTACACTGCTCTACACTTGAGAGCTAAGGAAATATCCATTTTAAAAAGAATATGTGCATTAGATATGCATGTATTTGCATAAAACATCTTTGGAAAAATACAGGTGAGAAACTGGGACACTTCTGTCGCCTCCAAGCAGGAGAAACAGGTGGCAAGTGGCAGGGGAGTCAGGGAGACTTGCACTTTGTGCTTTTTTGTACTTTTGATTTTTGGACCATGTGAATGTATTTCCTGGTCCCTAAAAAAAGTAAATAAGTAAAAAAAAAAATTAAAGCCAATGGAAAAGTCCAAAGCCAGTTTACTTTTAGGGAGGGTGAATCTGTCCCTGCTGCATTCACTGTGAGCTGTCGCAGAGTGTTTTCAATTCTGTATTTAAGACTCTAAGGCAGAAAGGCTCCTTTATTAGAAATCAAATGTCAACGTCCAACAAAAAAAAAAGGAAGAAGAGAAGGACAAGAAGAAGAAACAAAAGCAGAAAGAAAGAAAAAAGAGGGGCTGGGGGGTAGCTCAGTGGTAGAGTGCTTGCCTAGCATGCATAAGGCCCTGAGTTCAACTCCCAGTATCACAAAAAAAGGAAAAAGAAAGAAAGAGAGAGAGAAAGAAAGAGAGAGAGGAAAAAAAAGGAAGAAAAAGAAAGAAAGAAAGAAAGAAAGAAAGAAAGCCAGAGAGATAGCTCAGCGGCATAAGCGCCTGCCTGGCAAGTGCTAGATCCTGAGTCAGAAAGAAAGAAAGAAAGAAAGAAAGAAAGAAAGAAAGAAAGAAAGAAAGAAAGAAAGAAAGAAAGAAAGAAAGAAAGAAAGCATCTAGACCATGTCGGTTTTGACATTTCTAAACCTCTGCCAAAAGTTCCTAAAACAGCCCTTCTTCCTCCTCCTCTTGCTCTTCCTCCTCTCTCTCCTTCCTCTTCTTTTTCCTCTTCTTCTCCTTCCCCCTTCCTCTTCCCCTTTTCTACCTCCTCCTTCTCCTCTTCTTCTTTTTCTTCTTCATTTCCTCCTCTTCCTCCTCCTTCTTTGAACCCAAAACCTTCACATGGAGCCACATCCCCAGTTTTTGCTTTGAGACAGGGTCTTAAACTTACAGTCCTCCTGCCTCAGCTTCCCAAAGTGCTGGGGTTACAGGAAATTTGCGAAGGGCAAGTCCCCCCACATCCTGCTCAGTGCTGAGCCAAAACTAACCAGTAGAGCCTTGGCATGCAAAATACACACTTCCACTCACACTACCTGGGCTTAAGGCCTCCCTCTAACACTCACTAGCTGTGCCACCTTGACCAGGCCAAGTAACTCGCTCTCTCTCTGAGCTTTAATCTCCTCATCTGTCAAATAGGGATACTACCTAGACCTGCATCATGGAGTGGTTGCAAGGGGCCACAGAGATGATGAAGAAAAGCACACAGTAGAAGGCATGTTGTAGGCACCAGTGTAGGTGCCATTTCTGCCCTTAATATGAGCCCCCCTCTGGATAGGCAAACATCCTGAGGTTCCCAAGCTTCAGGAATTAGAGAAACAGGAGGCAAATATGTGTGGTTGTACATTTGTTCTTTTTTCTGAAGCAAGGGACCAAATTCTCAACACTTGAAGGGGGTTTGTAATGACAAAAAAAAAAAAAAACAAGCTCTCCAGGTTCAGAGGAAAGGATAGATATAAAAACAGAGCCTGGTACACCAGGGGCCCCTTCCCTCAGGCCTGGGCACTTGCTAGGGCTCTTGCTTGGCATGCCCAGGTCTTCCTCAGGTTGGCTCCTTCTTGTACAGTTCTTAGCCTGAAGGTCACCACCTCAAGCAAATACCAGCCACACTTCCTTGTCTATTCCAAAATGCCATTTGTAATTATCTTACTTGTTTATTATTTATATTCACATGCGCACCCCGTAGGAACTTACCCTGCTATATCTCTGTGCCTGGCATAGTACCACACATCTACGGAATGATGAAACTATGCAATAAAACAAAGCAATGCCTTGCATTCTGGGTGTTATGGGACACAGAGGAGGGATGAGCAGTTGCAAAGGCTGTAAGCAGGCAGTGAGACTGAGCTGAGTCTCAGGCCAGGCATGAAGGGAGGGAGGGAGGGAAGGTATTCCAGACAAAGGGACCACAGTAAATGAAGGCTGGAAGGTGCAGGAAACAGGGAAACTACAAGCACTTCCATGTCACTGGTACACAGAATACTGTATAATAACCAAGCAAACAAACTGCAAAAAAAAAAAAAAAAAGCCAGGCGTGGTGGCGCATGCTTATAATCCCAGCACTCAGGAGGCTGAGGAAGGAGGATTATTGCAAGTTCAAGACCAGCCTGGGCTACAAAGTGAGCCCAAGGCCAGCCTGAACTGATAGTGAGACCCTGTCCCAAAAAGACAGAAAAAAAAAGATTTTTAAAGTCAATAGCATTCCTGTACACAAACAACAAACTCACTGAGAGAAATTAGAGAAACCACACCCTTCACAATAACATCAAAAAAAAAATGAAATACTTAGGAATCAATCTTAACAAAGAAAGTAAAAGTTTTATTTATATATTGAAAATTACAAGCCAGGAGTGGTGGCACATCCCTGTAATCCCAGCACTCGGGAGGCTGAGGCAGGAGAATTGTTGAGAGTTCCAAACCAGCCTGGGCTACAAAGTGAGCTCAAGGCCAACCTGAACTGCATAGGGAGACCCTATCTCAAAAAGACAAAAAAAAAAAAAAAGAAAAAAAGAAAGAAAGAAAGAAAGAAAGAGAAAAAGAAAAGAAAAAGCACCATTCATAGTTCATAGACAAGGGTTAGAGAGAACAATGGCTATACCAGCAAACAAGACCAGTCTGGGAATCAGTGCCATGCACAGGATGCTGCAGGACTGGAAACAGCCAGACTCCAGCTCCTTCCGGCATGAGGGTTGGCAAACAAGAAGTACCAATACCCACCCCCACCCCACCCCCCTAAGTGACTGGTTTATCTGGAGAAATACAGGCTGTGATGATAGCTATCAAGGTGAAATGCAATTGGATGCCTATGGTGCACTGGTATTTCACTAACATTGCAGGTCTAGGACCAGTGGTCTGATCATAGGTTTGGAGGATATCGGTTTACAGTGTGTCATCTAGGGGGCATCTCCTTCTGAGGGTTGCAGCCATTGTTGATTCCCTATGGTCTTCTTTTGAGGTCCTATATTGCTTCCATTGTTTTGTTCGGTTGGATTTTATTCTCTTTTGTTTTGTTTATGTTAAATCTGATGGCAGGAGAAGCCATTTCAAGGACAGCAAAATATATTATGGTAGCAATTTTGAATTTATTATTGGCTTATTTTGAAGATCTTTATTGCATTCATTGTTTGGTTTTTGTTGTTTCTATTCTGTTCTGTTCTGTTTGATTTTTACTATGTCCGAAGTTATCTGCAGCTATTTTGAAGACATCAAAAGGCATTATGGTAACTACTGTTGATTTCATAATGTTTTGAAGTCCTGTATCTCTTAGACTGGTTTGTTTTCATTGGTTTTATTCTGTTATATCCTCTTAAAAATAAAATAAAATAAAGAAAACAAAAGAAAAAAGAAAAAGAAAATTACAGTACCCTGAAAAAAAATTGAAGAGGAATTCAGAAAATGGAAAGATATCCCCTGCTCATGGATAGGAAGAACAAACATTGTGAAAATGACCATACTCCCAAAACTGTTATACAGATTTAATGCAATCCCAACCAAAATACCATTAGCATACCTCATGAATCTAGAGAAAACATTCCTAAAATTCATATGGAATTATAAGAGACCTAGGATACCAAAGGCAATCTTGGGCAACAAAGGCAAGGCAGGAGGCATCACAATCCCAGACTTGAAATTATACTACAAAGCTGCTATAATAAAATCAGCATGACACAGGCAGAAAAACACCTGAGCATCAATGGAATAGAACAGAAAATACAGACACAACTACAAACACACTCAGCAACTTTATCTTTGACAAAGGTGCCAAACATGTTCACTGGAAGAAAGACAGCCTCTTTAATAAATGGTGCTGGAAAAACTGGCTCTCTACATGCCAAAGACTTAAACTAGATGCATGCCTATCACCATGCACTAAACTAAAGTCAAAATAGATCAAAGATATGAATATTAAGACAGAAACACTAAACCTCCTGGAAGACAAGGTAGGTAGAAATCTCAAGGACATAGGGGTAGGCCGAGAGTTAATGAACGAAAACCAAACTACACGGGAATTACTTCAAAGAATCAACAACTGTGATCTCATCTTATTAAAAAAGTTTTTGCACATTGAAAGAAATCACCAACAGAGTGAAAAGAAAACCCACAGATTGGGAAAAGATTTTGTCAACTATCCCTCAGACAAAGGACTTTTATCTAGAACATATAAAGCATCGAAAAAAATCAGGCTCCCCCAAATTTAAAGACCCAATCCCAAAATGGGCATCTGAGATGAATACATAATTCTCAGATGAAGAAATATGAATGGCAAATAAATATACAAAAAAATGTTCAACATCATTGGTCATTCGAGAAATGCAAATTAAAACAACACTGAGATATCATCTCACTCCAGAAACAATGGCTAACATCAAGAAATCAACCAATAACTAATGCTGGCAGGGCTGTGGAGGAAAAGGAACACTTCACCATTGTTGATGGGAGTGTAGACTGGTACAATAACTGTGGAAATCGGTATGAAGATTCTTCAGAAAACTAGAATTAGAGGTTCCAGTCGACACAGCTCTATTCCCCTTCTGGGTATTTTCTCAGAAGAATTGAAAACATCATACCACAGCAATATATGTGCACCCATTTTTAAAGTAGCACAATTTGTAATAGCTAAATCTTGGAAACAACCCAAATGCCCATCAACTGAGGAATGGATAAAAAAGATGTGATATTTTTATACAATGGAATACTACTCAGCCATAAAGAATGATAAACTCGTGGCTTTTTTTTTTATTTATTTTTTTTTTATTTTAAAGATAGTAAAATATAACAGAATGTAACAAATGAAGTCAATCAAAACAAAGCAGTAGGAGTG
>RJWM01028349.1:0-25716 GCA_004363535.1 Dasyprocta punctata | reverse complement strand
GTTGCTGAGCCTTCTTCTCACAGGCTTTCACACTGATCTCTGCTTTGTCCAAACTCAATCTTGTTGCAGAGATGGAGTCCACAGCCTACCCTCTCAATCTGACCCTGAAAGAAGAGCAAGAGGAGGAAGAGATTCAGAGCCGGGAACTGGAGGATGGCTCCACAGATATGCAGAAAGTCCGAATCTGTTCAGAGGGTGGGTGGGTAAGTAAGAAGGTGTGGGGGCTATGCACAAGGTGAGGAACCAACCTAGGAGCCAGGCTTGCTTTCAGTCTCCTGGGGCAGAGGAGAAGTAAAAATAACCCTGCCCTTGTATGTTTGCATTCCTGAGAAAACAGCCCTGTGGCTTTAAAAGGCAGTGCAAAGAGTGGTGAGTGGCGGAGGCGGTTGTGGGAACAGTCCCTTCAGCCTTGAGACTTATCATCATCAGATCGAAAGTCTCAGAAGCTGAGACCTTGTCCTGGTCTTCCACCTGTTTGGCAACACCCTGTTGGAGACCATGCACATTATAGGTACCAAACAAATGTGCGCAGACTCTCCGGGAGTGAGGGGAACTGTTTTAAATGAGACTTGGGCCACAGAGCTGAAATGAAGAGAGGCTAGGCTTACAATAGTTCACCCAGTAGGGCTACATGTCCTCCTAGCCTGGACTGAAATGGTGGGCAACCAGGAACAGGGATATGCAAAGAGAAAAGCAATAGGAGTAGAATAAACTAAATGGATGGAAGTGTACCAGGTACTTACAGTTATGTATAGTTATTCATAGTAGTTATTGGACTTCACAGAAATTGAGTATGTACTATGAACATTTTAAATAAGCAATAAATTGGCCTTACTCTGCTTAGTTTTCCATTGTGTGAAAACTTTATCAGTGTTACTAATGCATATTATCCCTTGTTTCTAAGAAGAGGTCCCAATTCCCAGAACCCTGCCAGTTGCAAATCATCTCATCTACCCTGCACCCACATGATGGGGCTGGAGTGCCGAAAGCTCATGTGTTCTGCCCCAGGATGTACATGCACACAGACATTTGTTCATAAAAATAGACCTCCTGAGTTGCACTATTAAAACCAGTGCATTTTATTGTGTATATATTACACCTCAATAAACAAACAGTGCCAAAGCCAGGCACTGGGATCTCAGTCTGGCTGGGGAGGCTGTGCTTTGTCTTGGCAGGGTTCTTTGCCCACCCAGTCCTCTTCCCCAGTCTGATCCAGGCAGGAGGTAGTCCCATCTGGGTAGAAGCCAGACCTCTGGCCAGTGGAAACTCTGGGCTTTGAGACTAAATTGGGCAGCACAGAACACCTAAATAGAGCCATGGAAAACAAGTGTACTGAAAGTGGCTATATGAATATGTTGGGGCAATGAGAAAAGAACCAGGTGAAGACCTCGCATGGGCCAGAAAACAATGAAACAGCCAGAGAAGGTGGAGGTGGGAGCCTGGCACCTTGATGTTGCTGGGGATTTTGCATTTGTGACCTCTAGGCAGTTTGCTGTTCATCTGCTGTTGCCCACAGTGCTGGGTGTTATGACAAGGTTCCTACCCTCATGGAGTTCATAGTCTGGTGAGAAAGACTAGGAAGTAAACAGAATTAATCATACCAGATACAGACTGCAGTAGTGAACATCAGCACAACATACCCAGCAGCCAAGAGTACAGGGGCTTGTCCAACCCACAACATGCGCTTCCTGAAGAAGCCTTAGTCTTGAGCACTGGAGTATTTGTCCCCTTCCAGCCCTAGAACATTGTAGAAACATCTAGAGATGCTTTGGGTTGTCATGATTTGAAGTGAGGGTGGGGGAGTGTGTTTGTTAAGGATCTGCTTACACATTTAAAATGCACAGGACAGCTCCTTGTAGATACGACAAAGAATTAACTTTGTAGTGTAAAGTTATGAAAGACTGTGCTATGATATTAAACTAGGAAGGAAAGAATTGAGTCTGTATCTTAAATATATATTTTGGTTTGTGGAGAGTTTTGTTAGGGTGATTAATAAAAGCCATTCAGACGTACGTGCCGTGTTCTATATGGGGATAAAACTCCATAGAATTGGACTGCAAATACAATTTCAGGTACAAAAAAAGAAATGTACTTTGAACTGAGCCTTCATTATGAATGAAATGAGCCAAAGGGAAAGGAGGGGGTTTGTACTGTGTGCAGAGTTAGGAGTTGTTCTGGAAGCAAGAACCTGAGGCACCAGACAGGGAGTAGTAAAGGATAGGGCTGAAGTAGGCCAAGCCAGGGGCCAGCACCAGCCACGAGGGTGTGGTGTGCTGCACTGAGTTTGAACTCTGTCTCTAGAAAAATGAGTCCTTATCCCATCTATCTAAGGGAAGCCCCAGGCTCCATAGGCACCTGTGTGGCCTGCTGGGAAAGTATGAGCTTGGGAATTAGAGTCTTCGCTCCCTGACTGTGGGCATGCTACTTGGCCACTGTTCCTTCACCCCCAAAAGTGCGGTAGTGATCCCCACGTCCCTAGCATATTTTAAAGAGTCCAAGAGAGAATATCTTTAGATAAACTGGAGGGCCCTTTACAGTGCCCAGTGCATAGCAGGTGCTCCACACAAACTCTAAGCTCATTCCCCTCAGTCCCTGCTGCTGGCCTTGCTGGGTGAATGTGAGGCTGTACAGTTACCCTTCAAAGTAAGTGTTGGAATGCCAGCCTCGCAGCAGAGCATAAAACCTAAAGGAAGAACATTTCTCTGCTGAGCCCTTGATCTTCTGAGGGAAGGAAGCAGGCAGGAATGGAGGCCTCCACCTGGAAGGCTGAGAAAGGATGTCTGGGGGCTGACCACAGACGGTCTGACTTCTCCATTCTGCCCCTGGCTGGCCCTGTTTACCTTCTGCTGCATTCGGCCAGATAAAAGGCTTCTGTGGCTCCCAAGGAGGCCCGCAGAGCAGGGCTGCTGGAGCCTGGCAGTCCACAGAGAGCGACTGTGAGGGGAATTTCTAAGCACTGCTCTAGGCCTCCGGCAAATCACGTGGGCTTGTCTGAAGATCCTCCGACGCTCAGTCATTATTAGAAGGAGATGAACACCACCTCAGCCTCCAGCTTCCTTCTCACTACCTCCAGCGCTCCTGCTACCTAATGCTTTTCCAGAATGTGTCCCCCTCTCTGCAGTGACCAGCGTAGCCAAGCTGCGTCCTGCTTTATTAGCTAAGGAGAAGAGATTTAATTAGGTATGGCCTAGATCTGGAACTTCCTCGGGAGAGAAAAGACCAAAAGAAGAGCTGTTTAAAAGCCTGTGAAGTAGGAAGGGGGGAGGGTGGAAAATGCCTGGGCTCTCTGGTGTTCTAGATTGAGGAAGAGATCTGAGGAAAATCCAGAAACCAATCCATTTTTTTTATCTCCTAGTATTTCACACTTGGAGATTTTTGCCATTCTTACAAAGCGATCGCCTCAGTTTTGTGACAGATAAAACTTAACGATTCTTTGAAACGGTTCCAAGTGCAGCAAGAGAAGGGAAATCCAGAGACTATTTGCCTAGATTATTCACTCAAAAACATTCCAAATGACTCCCAACTACAGGAAGTGCTGTAAGCTTAGGGAAGCAAAATCCAGGCTCTGTCCACAGCAAGCTCCCATTCTAATGAACAAGAGAAGTAAAGCAAAAGAATACTGCAGTGTCACAGGTAGCACCACGGTGGTTTGCTGGCAGCGAGGACAAAGCAGGTTTCCTGAGGAATAGGTTTGTTTGCCCAAGTCACGGGAGATGGGTTGGTGCTAGCCAGGCCCAGGGTGGGGATGACCTCTGAGGCCCAGGGGAAGAATGGGCAGAGATGTGCAGATGTCCCAGAATGACAAGCAGCAAGGAACAGCTGCAGCACAGAGGTGGTGGAGAGTTTAGGCTTAGTCACACCAGGTGCAGCTTTGCTCTCTGTAGCCAGAGGCTTGGAATCACATGATGCTGGGTCCAGCTCTTGCCTTGCCATGTATCATCTGTGTGACTTTAGCTTGGAAATGAGGCCTCTGTGAGCCCATTTCCTCCTTGATTTACCTGGGGTGTCTCTGTTCCTTCACAGGATTGTTGGGGGAAATCAGTGAAGCAGTTGCAGGGCCTATCCTAGTAAGTGCTCCCTAGGGGTGTGGAAGGTGCTCTGGGTTGGGGTGGGGGATCAATGAGCCTCTTTGGGTGAGGGAAGAGAGACCAGGTGAGGGAAGACAGACAGGTTATCTAAGTATTAATTCACAGCCTGACCCCTGACCAGGCAGCAATCTGTAGCGACACTGATTGCCCAAAGCTGAGAAAGAACAGTATAATCCCTCAGACTCATGTTAAGCTTTGGGGAACAACTCTGAAGGCCAGAGTACAAAGTGACCAGGCTGAAACAAGCTGTCCAGTAGTTTCTCATCGCTACACATGGTCAGCTTTGCAGTAGGACTTTCAGTGACCCAGAAAAAAAATAGCAAAAGGGAAAGCAGTTCGATTTAAAAAAGAGGGGATTGGTTTTGATGACTTGACTGCCTTTAGCTAGTGGGGCACGCCCTGCTGCTCAGGGCAGGAATGGGGAGAGGGATGGAGTAGGGGCACAGGCTTCTCTACTGACTTGGTCTAGGTATCACAGCAAACATGCTGGTGCCAGCCTCTCCTTTCATAAATCAAGCTGTAATTAGCCCTTCTCTCACCAGCCCCTCTGGGCAGCTTTAGGTTCCAAGTCAAACATAAAGACGTGGAGTGTCGGAGAAAACCACACAGATCCCATGGGAAGCAGTAATCCTTTTCAAATGCCCGAACCCCCTCCTCCCCTTGGGTTGAGGGTCTTTAGGCTGCAGAGAGGTGCAGGTTGTGTTGAGTGGGCTGGGGCTACTTCCTCTGGGTGTGGTTGGCCCCTGGTGGTGGAGTCTGGGGTGAAATGCAAGCCACTTTCATGTAGTGTGCAGGGTGGGGGGTGAGGTGACAGCATCCAGTGTCCCCCAGCCTGGTGATGGGCAGTAGAGGGGCTTCCTTTCTCCAAGTGCTGCTTGTTGTATTTGGGAACTGAAGGGGTGGAAGGTGTGGTGGTAGACCCAGGAGGGCCTGTCCTCTTGCCCTTGTCTTGCCCCCAGAAGCCATCGGAATGTAAATAGACCTTTTCTTGGGACAGACCTGACCTGCAAGAGAGAGGGAAGGGGGAGGCTGTGCAGCTCATCTGTGAGACCCCGCAGGCTCTGATAGCCTGTGTCTGCCTGTGCCTGTGAGCCTTGAAAGGCCCGTTCATGTTCCAGGTACCAGCCCTGTTTGACGAAGTGGCCATATATTTTTCCGACGAAGAGTGGGAAGTTTTGACCGAGCAACAAAAGGCTCTCTACCGGGAAGTCATGAGGATGAATTATGAAACTGTTCTGTCCCTCGGTAAAGCTTTGCTTTCCTTTGTTTTGTGGAAGCTCTGAGCCCAGAGCATTGTTTCCATGCCTCTGTTCCCTGGTGTATCCGACATCCTTCCCTCCTGAACTTGGACTTCTCCCCTTGTATCTGTGTCCATCCCATTCCTTTCTTTTGACTTGCACAGGATATAAATATTGTACCTTGCTACTCAGTGAATTATGCCACCTCTTAGAATTTTCCTCATTTAAGCCAGGCATTCACATTTTTTAAAAAATTGATAGACCTGCATGTGGTAGAATATGTCTATAATCCCAGCACTCTGGGAGGCTGAGACAGTAGAGTTGTAAGTGCCAGCCCAGCAGAACAACTGAAACCCTATCTCAAAATAAAAAATGAAGAAAGCGTTGGGGATATAGCTCAGTGTGAAGGCCCTGGGTTTAATCCCCATTATTGCAAAGAAAGAAAAAGGAATATATCCTTAAAAATGTCACCATGGTTTAGGGCCTATGCTTTGTTGTTCCTTGGGAAGGAAGGCAGGCATCATTGATATCTTGTCAGCCTCAGTAACTTGGGGACATACCCCCAAAAGATGCCCCTCCCCTGAGAGTATCCCCCATCTTATTAGCATATAACCATTTGGAGGATTTTCCAGTTTGATCATTCAGGTCCCAAAATGTTCACTGGATCAGTGACTGTACCCATCCAGTTTGATAAATGCCAAGAAAGTACCTTGGACAGACCTATTTCCTATCCTGTTTTTTTTTTTTTTTTTTTTTTTAAGTATAACCAAGGTTTTTCCCTGACTTTCACAAGGCTGGGCACGCAGAGGCTTACATATTATAAAGTACAGTACTTATCTTGTATTGCTCCAGGATGCAAACACACAGCTCTTACCTGTTTTATTTCCTATAAACAGAATTCCCATTCCCTAAACCAGACATGATCAGCCGGCTGGAACAGGAGGAGGAGTCTTATAATTCTGATAAGTGGCAGATCCAAAGAGGAACCTCTGCAGGTACTACAAGTAAATCATTTCAACATCCATCCAAAGGGAATCCTTCTGAAGCTGGATTCTCAGTTGTCATTTACATTCTGCAAGGTATTCAGGAAGGAGGTGGGGCTGTGAGACAAAAGCTTATGGGCTTTGCAGTTTAAAAATCTTCTGATTTCCATGCTGTGTGACCTTAGGCATCATTCTGGGCCTCTGTGTCTTCATTCATCAGTTATGGGGTTAAGTAAGATTTGATGTGCAACCTTGTATATGGCTTGAGTGAAATGAGGCTCCTCTGGCCTTTGGTCCTCTGTACATGCTGAGTACACGTGGCCACCTCAGCAGCACATCGTGTCTCTGCAGACTAAGGAACAGAGAGAGATTTGCTGCCAGAGTTACTTACTTTGGCTTCCTGTTCATTTCAAAGAGCAAAAGCAGTAACAGGTACAATATACATTTGAGCAAATGTGTTGGAAAAGCAGCTAGTCCTTTGTCAACAAAAACGGTGAGGAAGGGAGCAGTTGGATAAATATAGCATAGCTTCCAGACAGCCAAAATAGCTTTATTTGCTTTTCTCTGTAGGTAAGAACTTAAAATGCCATTTTTTAGTGATTCTAACATGTGCTTTTCTCTTACCATTTTAACAATTCTGGAATGGAGAATGCCTCTTAAAATCGATGACATGTGATAGTTATAATTAGTGGCATTTTTTTCTTTTAATGACATGTAATGGTGCATTGTACAATTGATGGCATTTCAATTTTGGTGATACACAGTAGTATTCAATTTCTGTGACCACCTTCTAAATATAAACATATAATAAAAGTTATTATAACATTAGTATGCAAGAACCAGTTTTCTGTCTTAAGAGCTTACGTATTAACATTGCTAATACAATTTTTGCTATAGGTTGCCTTGATTCAAGGGATAGGATTTAGTCAAATCTCTGTACTGTTCGGTGATCGTAAGGGTTACATGTAGATTCTCATTCACAAAAACATTATTTTGGCCCCCAAATGGCTCCTAAAGCACTTGGTACCAGCATGGTACCTTCCGGTTCCACTGGAAGTTCTTAGCTTCTTCCTAGCTTGGCCCCTGATGCATTTCATAGGTTCTGTCACCTCCCTTTCCTGCAAAGAAGGGTTAGTGATCTACCCAGTGTCTGGAAGAATTCCATCTGATGGTCCGTATAAATTGGCACATGGGTAAGGACTTAGACTATGTTACATCATAAAGTTAAGATTTTTGGTGAACCTCAGGTTAAGCATTTTGGTCCAAAGTCTTGAATGACCATTGCACCTAACTGGCATTATTTTTGTTCTAGAAAATGAAGAATCTGACCTTAAGCCCCCAGACTGGACAAGCCCCCTGCACATCGCTTCCCAGTTTCCTTCACCTCAGCACCTTGACAGGTTCAGCCTGCGTCTGCCTCGCTGCATCACAGAGCTGCCTGAGTGGAGTGAGGGGTACCCCTTCTACATGGCCATGGGCTTCCCAGGGTATGACTTCTCGGCTGATGACATAGCCGGGAAGTTTCAGTTCAGCCGAGGCATGCGCCGAAGTTACGATGCAGGGTTCAAGCTAATGGTAGTGGAGTATGCCGAGAGCACCAACAATTGCCAGGCTGCCAAGCAGTTTGGGGTGTTAGAAAAAAATGTTCGGGACTGGCGCAAAGTGAAGCCACAGCTCCAAAATGCTCATGCCATGCGGCGGGCATTCCGAGGTCCCAAGAATGGGAGGTTTGCTCTGGTGGACCAGCGCGTGGCTGAGTACGTCCGGTACATGCAGGCCAAAGGGGATCCTATCACCAGGGAGGCCATGCAGCTGAAAGCTCTCGAGATCGCCCAGGAGATGAACATTCCAGAGAAAGGCTTCAAGGCAAGCCTGGGTTGGTGTCGAAGGATGATGAGGAGGTATGACCTGTCTCTGAGGCATAAAGTGCCCGTGCCCCAGCACCTGCCTGAAGACCTGACTGAGAAGCTTGTCACATACCAGCGCAGTGTGCTGGCTCTGCGCAGGGCCCATGACTATGAGGTGGCACAGATGGGGAATGCAGACGAGACGCCGATCTGCTTAGAGGTGCCATCCAGGGTGACTGTGGACAACCAGGGTGAAAAGCCTGTTTTGGTCAAGACACCAGGCAGGGAGAAACTGAAGATCACTGCAATGCTGGGTGTCTTGGCTGATGGGAGGAAGTTACCTCCATACATCATTTTGAGGGGGACATATATCCCCCCTGGGAAGTTCCCCAGTGGGATGGAGATCCGCTGCCACCGCTATGGGTGGATGACTGAGGACTTGATGCAGGACTGGTTGGAAGTGGTGTGGAGACGGAGGACAGGAGCTGCGGGGACTGTGCCCAAGCAGCGAGGCATGCTGATCCTGAACGGCTTCCGGGGCCACGCCACTGACTCGGTGAAGAGCTCCATGGAAAACATGAACACTGACATGGTGATCATCCCCGGGGGCCTGACCTCGCAGCTGCAGGTGCTGGATGTGGTAGTGTACAAACCACTCAACGATAGCGTGCGGGCCCAATACTCCAACTGGCTTTTGGCCGGGAACCTGGCACTGAGCCCCACAGGGAATGCCAAGAAGCCACCCCTGGGCCTCTTCCTGGAGTGGGTCATGGTTGCATGGAACAGCATCTCGAGTGAGTCCATTGTCCAAGGATTCAAGAAGTGCCACATCTCCAGCAACTTGGAGGAGGAAGATGATGTGCTGTGGGAAATCGAGGGCGAGCTGCCAGGAGGGGGTGAGCCACCAAAAGAATGTGACACTGAAAGCATGCAGGAGGGCCACTGAAGGACAAGTTCAGGTAACTGGCCGGGAGTGGATATGCAGGGTCTTTGTTGATGGACATGTTTGTGTTCACACACACCTTTCTCTTATTTTTCTCTTGTCAAGTTGTCTCAGAGGCTACAGTGTCATTGTGTAGGTAAAACACCATCAGTATTTTCTCTTCGTAGAAAACTTTGATTGCTTGGCTTGTTTTGTGTATAGTTTGTGGCCTGGACCTGCGAACACTTGAAATATATGTAAAAATGAACAAAGGGTGAGCTGTCGTAACATTTCATCTGAAAGTGGTGATGTCCAAAGAAATTATTCAGTCCTAACAGAGTGAAGTCAGACACAGCTCCTTTCATAAACAGTTTTGTCTTAAAAGACAAGTTTTTTCTTTCCCTTGTAAATCATGCTGAACATTTAGGGCCAGTAAGGCCAGTAGCACCAGGGCAGTAGAGTGTCCCCTGGGCCTTAGATCTCTGTCCTGGGATGGTCCGCACTGTGCTCCCCAGGGAGATACAAGTTTAGCCTCTGATTGCTTTTCCCAAGGGTTTCTATCATCTTTGTGTCATACTCAGCTTCCGGTGGAGCAAGAAGCTATGGTAATTTCCTGTAGTGAACAGATGGCTGAAGGAAGGTGTTTTTAAATGGAATCATTGCACCAGAGGATTAAAATAAAACAGTGCATATTTAGGACTACAGTGTGTAAAGTTTGAAGCCCAAAGACGACAGCACTGAGTTCGGAGGAGGAGCAAGCAGTCTTAAAAGTACACAAGGAATGGAAACCCATCAGAACCAACCCTGTTAAATGAGCACATGGCCTCCACTCACCTCCCACACACCCTCAGAGGAGCTGGGGAGTGGCCACACACAGTAGGAGATAGGCAAACTGAGCAGACAGCTTGCTTTGACCTCGCCAGTCTCATTTTGCCAATTATCATGTATCCTGTGCCTCCAGATGAGGCCATTCCTTTGACAGAGGACCTGAAGCCATCCTGACACCCCTTTTTCTGTCTTAAAGCATAGGTGTTTGTGTGCTACTTACTTTTTCCTGCAGGTGAAACACTAATACAAATCTTCTTCCAGCCCACTTCCTGTGTGTTAAAGTGTGACTTACGTCTCCATCCTTCTGCCCAAATCAGGTTGTACTCATATCACTGGATTCCATTGTAGTTCTGGGATCCCTGAATTACAGTACAGCAAGTCATGCTCCAAATCACTGATTTTTTTTTTTCTCTCTTTCATGCCCCATCTTTTTAAAACCCTATAAATTCAGCCTTCCTTTTCTGCTGATTGTTACTATTTCCACTGGTTATCAAACTTTGGATTATATAGTTTTTGGTCAATCTTTGTGTGTGTGTGTATTTCTCACCCCTTGTTAAGATAACATTTTTGGGAATTTCCAATTTTCTCAGCTATTCCCTACCCAAGGGACCAGATTAAACACTCAGAAAAGGAGAGGGAAGAAACCTCTACTGAGCTGCAGCCACAAACTTCTGTTCCCTACCGGAGTGAGCTTTTGCTTCTCTAGTTGGGCACTGTCCTCTGTGGCAGACAAAGTGATGGAAATGATTGAGATATAGGAGATGCCCTGGCACAAAACTGCCTCTTGTCATCTATCTGGAAGTCTGGTTAATGAAATTACTATTGTTTTCAATTGTTAAGATACTCAGAAATACAAGGGTTAATTCACACTTAGGTTCTGTCTGTTTTCTAGCAGATGGATCTGGGATGGAAACAGTTGAGAAGGAGACTCCTCGAGATTATTCCTGAAAGCGTGGATGCAGAGAAGCAGCAGGAAAAGCAACTGGGCTGTGAACAGCTTGGGTGCAGATGGTGGCTCGTGCGTCCGTCCAGGGACATGATCCCTCTGCCCCCACCCTGAAAGGTGTCAGCAACATCATGAGACCCTTCATTTCAACAGAGACAAGAAGAGAAAAGAAACTTTCTGCCCTGTGTCTTGTTTTGGAGATTCCTTCATCTGTCCATCAGAAGAAACCTGTAAATATGAATGAACAAAGCATTTCTTGGAGAAGAGGCCATTTGGTCAGCACCACCAAGAGACTCGTGGTATGGGTAGGACTCTCATGGTGTCCCTTCTGTGGAGAAAACCTCAAGTACATCTTTTATTCTGCCTCTGAAAATGCTTCCAGAAGTAGAACCTGTCCCACACAGGTCAAGACTACAGAGAAGGCTTTTTGTAAAAATGTGTCACTTACGTACACCCACTACTTACACATCCCTTTCAGGAAAATCAGATGCTCATGATAACAGCAAAATTAAGACAACCTGGCCAACTCCTGCAGATGGCTTTTCTTTAGACAAGCTAGATTAGTGTGGAAGGTATAGGTTAAAAGAAACTATGCTTTCTGTTTATCATCCCAATCTGGTTGGCAGCTAGAGACTTTTTTAGGGTCGTGTTTAATGGCCCTCTTTTTCATTATATTTAATGATCAGGCAGCACGTAGTCCACAAGCCCTTCTGTTTCTCAGGCAGAAGTCTATGAATTATCTGCTGTCTATAGGGTACATGGCCCACTGACTCATCTATTTGTTTTGTATTTTTCTTTAATGTTCCTATCAGGGCAGTAAGAGGATGTGAACCTTTCGCCACAGCTGTTTCAGGACTTCAGATCTTCTACCCTGCAGTAGTAAGTGGGAGGTCATCAAAATTTTACACAGCAGTAATCTGCATTCCCACATAGGTCGAGTGTTATGAAAACATTCCTTCAAAGCTATCTGTGCTGCAAAAAACCACGCCAGAACCTCAGACCAAGCCTTTGCTAGAAAGTCATTCCAATGTCAATTCTGGCTAACGGGCCACAATCACTTTTCCTTCCTGTAGACTCAGCTCACGTGAATATTATAAGCTGTTCTTGGCATCTTGAACGCCTATTTCTACTCAGGTACTCATTTTCCTGTTACTGATTTACCTTTCTGATTTTTTTAAAACCAGTTTCCCACTCCTCCACACAAGTAGGGTGCATTTCTTTTTGTATCTGAGTAACTTTCAGTATTTGAATCATTTTCCCATTTGCCTGTTCCTGCAACTGTATTCCTGGTCATCCAAAATTAGCATCTAACCCCTGTTACTTTCCATTCCAGAAGTTTCCATTCCCTGTATTTCTACCTAATTTTCCTTCTACTTACTGTCCTAGTTCTTGGCCCTTTCTTCATGTCTTGTTTCTCTGCTTTGGGAGCTTAAAAGATGCTACAAGACTTAATTTTGGGTTCCTGCACAGAGGCCAGTGATACTGCCAAGAAGAGTAGAAAATGGGTTTGACTCTTTTATTCTACGACAGCTCTTTAGTCTCAACTTCAGCTGAGAGATGATGCCTTACAGGTTGCATAGCACTGGAACTTTCCTAGAGTGATGGCTGTGGTGTCAGGGTCTTCTGGACTGATCCTTCCAGACTCAATGACCTGTGCCTAACAGAGCCCCAGTACAACTGTTGTACAGAATGGCTATTACCCTAGAGTACTATAGCACACGGAGACATAGTTATATTCCCTAATAGAGAAGAATTGACCTGACAATAAACTTTGATAATAAAGATAATAGACTATGGTGGTTTTACTTACCTGTTAGCATTGTCTAAAGTTACCTTTTCAGCTATTGTCTATACTTGATTCTCTATCCAGTTTGGTACCAATATATTTATTATACTTTTGAATCAAATAAAAACTGTGTGGGATACAGTGTAAGTAATGTTGGTGTCTTTAAAGACCAAGGGAAGAAAACAGTGGTTTTACATTGGCTTTTGAAAGTAAGGAAGTCTAGCATAAATACAGTAGTTCTTTTTCCTCAGTTGTGGTTCACACGCTGCAGGGATAGTTACCAAAATTACACGAAGGGAATCCATAAAGGATATTAACATCACCGGAAACACTAATGAATTGATGGATAGAAAGAAAACTTGGTATCCTATTTCCTTAAGTTTCTTTAAAACTCAAAGCATGAAGCCAGGCACAGATCATCCTGAGTTCCAGGCCAGGTTCGGCTACATGTTGAGTTCAAGCCCAGCCTCGATTACATAGCCAGACCCTAACCAAAAAATAAAATAAAATAAAAAATAAAAGTGTCATAAGCCCAGAGGCAGCTGATTCCTCACAATTTATCATATCCACAGACTCAAGTAGTAATCAAGTAGTAAGAATGACAGACATTTTTTTACTCCTTTTTAAATGATCAGATGCTACCGGTCTTTTGGCCACTTTTTTTTTTTTTTTTGTACCAGGGATCGAACTCACAACTTTGCACCGGCCAGGAGGCGCTTAAGCCACTGAGCTAAAGCCCCAGCTTGGCCACACTCTTAATCTGAACCCTAAGCCCTTACCCATTTCCTTCTTCCCAGAAGCACTTTAGTACATCAAAGACATGATAGGATACAAGTGTTCATCTATACTCAAAGGACAGTAATCCTTTAGGAGATAATCTGGGAACATCCCAGTAACTTCAGGCAATGGAGAGATGTGTCCACAGCATTGGGTGACGAAGGTGATTGAGAATGTATACTAAACCAGCCCTCTCTGCCCAGTATAGTGAGGCAAACCTATCAACCCTGATTTCGCAGTGATAAACCTATAGCTAAAAGACAATTACTTAAATTCCTGAAAGAAATAACCTGGGATAACTAAAATTACCTGATCTCTAACAGCCTTTTTTCTGATTGAAATATTTTCCTGTAAGTGATGCTTGGTAATAAGTACTCATGATTTCTTAATGATAGAAGAGACAGCACACAGGATTCCACAGCTGGCAATGGTGTCAGAGATGGAGCCAGTCGTCCGTGGAACAGAATTTCAAATCTTGGGGCTGTGGATTTAGCTCAGTAGTGCAGCGCCTGCCTGGCAAGCATGAAGTCCCGAGTTCGAATCCTTGAACCCCACCCCACTCCCCCAAAAAATGTCCAATCTTTCAAGGGCTCTCTTGAAAATGCTAATTGTTCTTTCTACCTTTCTGCCTTACCTTCAACCCCATATCCCACTTTAGAAAATGATTTCTTGAGAACTGGCATGGAAAGCAGATTTTATTTCACAGTACAGACCTGAAAGAGATGTGGCAAAGGGAGTCCTCTGGCATTCTGATTCTACCAGAAGGACTGCTGACAAGTTTAGGCCAGGTCCAGAGTAGTGAGAAATTTTCCAGCTTGAAATTTCTTCTGTGCTACACAGACCCCCTACAGAGGCTGCTACTACAGTGGCAGCAAGACATGGTGTACTGACTTGTAAGGTTTACTCCATAATCCTTGGGAACCATTGAGGCCCAGTAGTGTGGTCTAAAAGAAAACCACTGTTCATTTTGAGTATCAGTTCAATTTCTTGCAAACTCAAAAATTTTTGAGGACTGTGTCGCTTAAAACTCTTAAGGGCTTGTCCCAAGAATTGAGATTAAGCTGCTGATTTTTTCTTTTTAATCTTTCTCTACATATCATAAAAAAGAAACGGCATACCTCAATAGGAACCTGCCTTTTAGTATTTCTCATCTAGTACATTTTGATTGAGAAGTCTCTGCCAAAATCTCAGAAAGCAAGGTTGTTCCTGTTTCTTTACATGTTTAATAAACAACAAAAAATTTTCTCCCAGAACATTTATTTGTTACATTTAAAGTACAAAATCAAATACACAGATCTGGATATGTGAACCATATATACATATCTATATATCCATTATTTAGAACTACATAAACCCATCTATACACTCTATCCATGAGTAAAAAGCAACATCTAAAAAAAACAACAAAAAAAAAGCTGGTTATCAGTAACACTGTCAAATGTAAATTTTCACTTTATGACTTGAAAGGATAGAAATAGCTATTTAATAGGAATAGAATTACCCAGTGTAAGTCCAATTTGTTCAAATAGATATCTTAACACATTCTATAGGAATAAATGAGCATGTCAACCAGTCTTAGGACAGATAAATGCTAAAAGAAATTTCAGTTATTGGAACACATTTGTAAGATTAATTGCATTCCAAGAGTTTTGTTTGTTTTGATTTTGGTTTTAAATGTAAAGAAAGGGTTTGACTTTTGTATAATAGCACAGCCTTTCTAAATCATTTTCTATACAATTAAACTGGGGACTATGTGTAGCTGTTAAAAATTAAAATGGGTTATTAAAGGAGGTATCTGACTTTTAACACTGTATAGTTTATTTCAACCAAAAAGCATGAGTAAAGTTCTTTAGGAGAGGCAAAAACTTTGTAGCTGGCAGATACAACAATGTCCTGTTAATCATGAGAACTAAGCTATGACAGCTTCCTTATTCTAGGATGTCGCCTATCGTACATGCAGACCATAGGACACTAAGGCTCAGATGCCTAAACATCTCCATTCCAGGCACAGAACTTCTTCAATGCCTGCTCCCATAACTGGGAACAAATACGTAGAAACATGGGTCATTTTCAGTTAGATTTATATTAATGGCTTCATAGTAGCAACACAAAATGTACTCCAAGGTTGCATTTCCATAGGAAAGGTTGTATATATACTATACATTTCAATCTTGAAATGTGAACCCCAGAACATTCAACTTTCAATAATCAGTGAATTTGCTGAGTGTCCCATGCCCTCAAATCCTCACTCAGCAGAGCAAAAGCCCTTCCTTGGCTGCCAGGCGCTGGCGGTGGATTTTGTCTTGCTGCAGCTCTTCATGACTTGGGTGCCAGAGTTTCATGATGATTCTTTCAATGTTCAGGGCATACACAGTATGTGTAGGAATGACTTCCCTGTGTACCTGGGATTTAAAATTGAGCATGTTTCCAATTATACTCTAGCAGATTTATTTCTCTAACATAAAAAATGAAAGGTTTATATTAACAAAACACACACAATCTATACATTTTAAGTCAGAATCTAATGAATCCCAAATGAGATAATAAGAAAACAAGGAGATAGTAAGGTTCTAAAATAGGAGCAAGGAAACAAAGGAATTGTTTTATAGTTTTTCCTTCTCTCTCTCTTTTTTTTTTAAACTGGATACACAGAGGATGAGGAAGGTAAATAGAAAAAGACTCCTGGGCTCAGGATTTGGAAAACAGGGCTAGTATTAATGGCTTTAATAGTATACAATAACACATGAAAAATAGCCAAAAAGTAGAAAGAAACTAGTGAATATTTTTGCAGACCTGAAGTGTATCTTAACCTGTCCATAAGTCCAGATAAACTTTAAAGCATCACAAATTACCTGCAAAGCTTCAAAAAGGTCATACATGTTCACTGGAGGCAGAGATGCAGGCAGTGTGTCCCCAGAGCAAGCCAGTAAGAGCGCAGCCTGCTGCTCAGCGTCGTCAGGGGGTGGGTGAGAAGATGGGTTCTGACCGGCAAAGGGAGCAGAAAAGGCTGGAGGACTAAAAAGAACAATTTGAGAAACAGTCCCAACATGTATGATGGTCAATGGACTAGCTGGAAAAGAGTGGTTTGCTAGAATTCACTTTATCAGTAGTACCTTTAAAGGCATTAGAAACCCATTCAATGTATACAGGAACTGTCTATAATTTTAATTTTTAAAAGCAGCCCATCTATCAAGCTAGAGATGAAATATAATCAACTACATTTACCCAGCTTCCTCCACAATGTTAAAATAATTTACTTGGCTCAGGATACCGATTCAAAGCTGATTCCTGCTCCTAAAGATCTTCCAGTTAAAAAAAAAAAAAATTAATAGAAACCTAAAGGAATATGGAACTGAAAACAAATGACATGGAGAGGAAAGTATGTAGCGGTAGTGAGACAACAAGCTCAAACCTAAATAAGGAAAGATATAGCACGAGAAAAACAGTGGGCAAAATGGAGGATGGGGGAAACCAATCCAGATCTTGCTTATTTTCCCAGCAGAATATAAGCTGAGAAATCAGGTATGATTTTTACTTTATAGCTCAATGGGAGACAACATGTACAATTAGGAAGAACATAAACAAGGAGGTAAAACAAAAGATGGGGCAGCAACTAGTGTGGATTTAAAGCATCACACAAAAGCAGTGCTCTCAGAACAACAGCCATGGAGAGGGACTGGCCTGCAGGGGACCAAAGCCTCCAGGTGCAGTCAGAGACATTGCCTCTAACACATAACACTAAGAGGGCCATTTATAGAGAATAATGACCTACAAACAATCCCAAACAGATACGCTTGAATGAGAGCTAATCAATGAATTATCACATATGATGATCTCAGCAGAGAACACAACTTAAAGTGGTGCTCAACAACCTGGGCCTTGTGACCCCTCTGGAGGACTCCAAGGTCTTGAAATGGACACTGGTACAACCACTCACACCATCTGCCCTGTCCAACTCGCAGCTGTCCCACCCCACCTGCCTGCCTTTTCTGTTCCTTCTTCACTATGATCCCTCCTGACAACCCTGCCAGCCTTACTTTTCTTTGAACTTGCATCTCTCTGTTACATCTCTTCTCCCTAACTGGCCATAGAGAGGTAGTAGTCACCAGACACACAAAGTCCTGTACTGAGAGGAAATTCAGTCACTCCCATAACCACAAGGAAAATTTCATTATTGCTTTCCCAAAGGCTGAGATTCAGACTAAACTTTTCTTGCCGTGGGGGTGTGGGGAAGAATGGGAGGTGGAAGAATGAGAGAACACATGGATAAAGGTAACCTAGGCCACCTCAGAAAGGGTCTAAGGGAGGCCCTGGGAGCCCTCAGGGAATGAGGACACAGGAATTCCAGAGCTGAGCTAAGAGACCAGATCTGTACAACGGGAGGCCAAAAGCAATGAGAAGACACCAGCACAGGTCACCATCTTGAGCTATAGCTACAAGTCAGAAGAGGACCTGGAGAAACATCCATCAGTCTTCCTTCCACCTCCAAGAAACCCAGCAACCTTGACCCAGCAATCACAGTCCATGCATCAGGCTGAGAGCAGGTCCACTCCCCACCACTCAGGGCCACCAGGAAGCACTGCCCACAGGGTTTCCATTCCACAACTGAGAGTGGAGGCCATCACATTAAACCCACATGCAGCCCACACTCTGGGATTCTGCCTCTGATAAAAAAAAAAGTACCAGAATAACTCAATAGACAGCATGCAAGAATAAGACCTAAAAAAATAAAATCGTATTGCTGTCAAAGGCACTTTAATCCTGCAAAAACACAATAATCCATTATATAACAGTGGTCATTACAAAAGTTCAATGTAACCCACTAGCAAAGGGTAGAAGCAAAAAAATCATAAGCAATCACTTACTTTTCTATTAAGTTGTTGTAAGCTACCACACTATTCTTCAGGTAAGGCTGTGGGGTGACATTACTCCCAAAAGCATATTTAAAATGCCCATCTCGTAACCGATAGGCTTTCCTTCTTGACACAACAGAGGTCAGTATATCTTTAAGGTGATTCTGTAAAAATAAAAGAAATAGCACAACCTCTTTAAAAGCAAATCATAAATCTTCCATTAACCAAAAATTGTCTATCACATTTAGACGGAAAGGTGGACAAGCTAGCACATGTTAGAACCATGTATTAGTTTATTAGCATGATTAAAAACATTTTCTTGAATAATAATGGAAAGTTTCTAAACGTGAAGGAGTGTCATTGGCTGTATGTTAGCCATTCCAGAGCAACAGGGTATAGGAAACACGGGGAAATGTTGATTGTTACTTAGTTCTCTTTAAAAATGGGCTTGCTCTAGTAAAATTTATTTTAAAGGTTTCTATGTCTCTAAATTAGCTCCTCTCTCAAAAATGACTTTTAGGAAACAATTTATTTTTCTGAAAAAGACAAACTACCTTGAAACTTGGTTTAAAACTGGATAAAATGTTTCAAGACCTGGGATTTACTGGTTATCAAAACCTCTGCATGGAAAGAACCTTTGCTCTCAAAAAGCCACATAAATAAGACATACAGGAAATAAACACAAAAGAACTAGTCAAGACAACACTGTGTGATTTAATGCTGGTTTTTATACAGAATTCATCTGATGTTTGTGACTGCCAGAGACAGCTATTGCTGTTTTTGACAGATACAAGAAGAAAATGAGGGCCAGAGAACTGAAAAGAATTACCTACTGTTACCCCAGCATTGTCAGGTGAGTGAAATGTACACTTTGTGAAATCACTAAATAAATGAATGCATAAATGCAAGTGTGCTGAGACAAGAATTCCACAGGTCAGGTGCTAAACTGACTGAAAGAGTGCTGCAACACAACAAAAACAAGTGACTTGAATCATTAAGATTTCCAACCTCACTTCTCTCCTTTGAAAAGGTTCCCTTGTTGACAAATCAAACACCAGACTGAACACAAGTGTAATGCCACCAGCAGCCTTTCTAAAAGCTCAGTCTACTGACTGAAGACAGTGCTTTCGAGTATGATCTTTCTCCAAAGAAAACAACTTCAGTGGTGACAACTCTGTAAAAACTGATGTTTTGGTTCTTTTCTGGCAACTTCAACTTTATATGACACAGAAGCCTGTCACATTCAATCCATACAATCCATACAGTTGTTTCTTTCTGCCAAGAGCAAACCAACCTCCACCGCGTAGACCACAGCTGACACGGCCTCCTCAGTCACATTGTCTAGCCCATGCTCGTAGGCCGTCACTATCATCCTCCCCTCCAGCTGACCTCGGGTGGGGAGCATCATTGTGTGGGAGCACAGCTTCAAGTCATCATCATCTTGGGGATCCTTGGCCACAAACTGCTGAGCTCCGGAGAGAGGATTCTGAGGCTGGAATCTATGCTGTGAGTAAAAAAAAACCTTCAGAATCATTCACTGCAGGAAAAGGTAGTAAGATACAAAAAAAGTCATCCACACGTTGGGCTGGAGATCCTGTAAACTAATACCAGCAAAACTATACAACACGGGGGGAATATTAAAAGGTAAAAGGGTAACTCAGTCACACACACACACACAAATCACAAGTTCAGGGAATAAGGTATGTATTCACAATTTATTCAATTAACACCTAAATGATCACAGGATGTACACCCGTGTGCTCAAAATAACAGAAGTTAGGCATGGTGGCACAGTCCCGTAATCCCAGCACTCGGGAAGCTGAGGCAGAAGGACCACCAAGAGTTCGAGGCCAGCCTAGGCAACATAATGAACTCAAGGGCACCCTGAGCTATATAATGAGACCACCTGTCTCAAAAAAGAACAAAGAAAATAATAGGAACAGATATGCAACTATATTCAAAAGGGAGCTTGAAGTATAAACATAAGTCAGTAGGTGCTAAAGATAAAAAAACAATGTTTCACTTAAGATGCAAAAAGCCTAAACAATATGATAGACCTAAAAGACCTAATAATGAATGCTTCAAGATAAAGCTGCAACATTTTGTTAACCATATAGTTACTGTTATTATATACTTACAATTCTCAATACAGAACCTATCTAGGACATAGTTATACTACCTAAAATCTTTTGCATTCCTAGTGACAACTTTCCTCAGGAAACTCTGATGGCCTATTCATTTCTCCATCATCACTGGGAGATATGCTCTTGGTAGTTCTGGCTTAAACCCAACAAAAGATTTTGTAGAACACAGAACAGCAGCACACACCTGTAATCCTATTCAGGAGGCTGGGGCAGGAGCATCACAAGCTAGCTTAGATCACAAGTCAACTTAGAGAGACCCCATCACAAAATTTAAAAAAAGGCTGAGGTGCTAGTTCAGTGGTATAGTACCCTTGGGTTTGATGACCAGTACCACAAAAAAAGAGAAATTTTTGTTGTAAAGATAGTATGTCCAGATTTGCTTATATTGTTCCCAGGAAATGGGGGAAAAAAAAGAATTAAGACGTGTTATGTACATGTACCAGCTACCCATGATGAACGTAATCATGTACTGCATACATCCACTAATAAAAATTTTAAAAACAACCAATAGTTACTTTTCATTTTTCTGAGTATAAAACTGTATTTTACATTGAAGGTGTCTTTTTAAACCAGGGGTGCCAGCTGGGCGTGGTGGCGCACACCTTTAATCCCAGCACTCGGGAGGCTGAGGTAGGTGGAGCGTTGTGAGTTCGAGGCCACCTTGGGCTACAAGGCGAGCGCAAGACCGGCCTGAGCTACACAGTGCGACCCTGCCTCAAAAAACCGGGGCCGGGAGTTTGGCTCAGTGACTTAAGCGCCTGTCTGCCAGGTGCAAGGTTTTGAGTTCAATCCTCAGTGCTGCCAAAAAAAAAAAAAAAAAAAAACCAGGAGTGCCTTTCTGGAAATGCTGAGACCCTACAGACTGAATATGATTACTGACATAAAACACAGAGCAAAGGTAGAAGTAAATGTTGGTGTTAGTCAATAAAGGTGTCGATATCCAGTTCTGGAAAACTTCTTTCCCTAGATACACACTGAAAAATTCAAGTTATTCTAAAATGTTTACCAATTCTATGGCCAGAAGGCCTACACTGGTCCCAAAGGCTCAGGACCCAGCCAGGCATCATCAAGAGCCTCATAAAGGCCTCTAGACCATTAGCGTTTGGAAAAAGATGCCTTCAAGCCGAGAAACACTACTTACTCAAGACAAATACTGAAGAGAAGAGAAAAACAGGCATAGATTTGCACTACTGAAAAGCAAGTGCTAATGATAACATATTAATATTTAACCAGCAACAAGCAAGAATTTTAAACATTCCAACTGACAACCTTTAAGACACCTTCCTTAACTCTACTCTTTCTTCCAACTCCATATATTAATATATATTCAAAAACTAAACCTAGTTCATCACATTACCCTTAAGCCCATGGTTACCAAGATCCACTGGGAAACAACCTACATCGAATTTCTGACGAACAGAAGAAACCTTTTTCTTGCCCTTGGGTTTTCCAGGTTTTGCCGCAGAGCCCCCTGTCCAGGGCAAAGATCCAGCACCTTCTACAAGAGAGGAAAACAGTCGCCATAAGTGAAAATAATGATAATTGATAACTGCTAAGTGTGTTTTCATTTGGGACTAAAAAGCAGGCCATGCTCAAGCAATGCTCAAATTGAGACCTTTGCTTTATACTTCTCCACAAAATTAAAAATCTTTTCACACCACATTTTGTTCTAGCTGCAACCAAAATTATTTTTTTAGGAAAACAAATTTGCTTTTTACATTTTAAATGAATGTTTACTGAGTGTTGTTTCTCAGTAGTACTGATATAAAAACAGGATAGATTCCTCCAGCCCAGATGGTGAGCTAAGCACATGTATGTCTTCTCTTTCAAAACCTTCACTGAAATAAGAACAGAAAAAGGTAAACAGCACACATCCGCAGCAGAGACAAAACGGAAGATGACAGCTCGCTAACTTCCAGAATGGCCTAACACGGTGCCACCTTACAAAAGTGAAACATGGAAGCTACAACCCAAGAAAGGCAGGAAGGTGGCAAATGAGGCCAAAGCCAAGCTGAAACCCACAGGAGACTGGATGTGAAGAATACTAACACAGCAAAAACCAGGGGGGAATCCATAAGGCAGAAAGTGATTATTAATGGTAGGTCTGTATTTAAAATCATCCACATGAACACCTTCCCTCATTCCAGGGCTGGACTCAGTGTAAAATAAAAACAAGAGAACCTTAGGTCACAAAACAACAAGTTCAAGACAGTGATGGTAAACACCAAACCAAGTGCTGGGCCCTCAGCACAGCTACAGTCCACATCCCCAGAGGCGGCTCACTGGCTTGCACACATGCACAGAACACAGCAGGAACCAGGGATGGGTGGGGTGGGGCCAGGAAGATGGGGAGGGAGGCATGCCTCTTCCTTCTCCAGTCACGTTAGACAAAGTTCCTGGAACTTACTGAGGTAGCTGGTAAGAATGTTGGGACCCTGTAGCAAAGCTCCCTGTAAGCGGGTGTTTGGGAACTGGCTTCCTGTCAGCTCATTAAATAAAGCAGTCTCTGCACAGTTTTATCCTACTGATTAGGACAACAATGAATCACCACACATTTGACCATATTCGGGAACATGATGCTGTAATCCTCCTGCAGTACTACAACCAGATACCTGCAGCAGGCTAACTTTACAACGAAAAGGGGCTTGTTTAGCTACCAGTCCTGGAGATTCCAGGACAGAGTGCCTGCATCGGCTCAGCTCCAGTGAGAACCTTGTGGTAGACAGCACGCACTCACGAGGGAAAGAGCACACAGCTGAATGGGAAGGAGAGCGACTCAGGGGCAGACCTTGGCGCGCTTTTGTAACAACGCTCTCTCTCTGAAGAGCTCAGCAGTCCCACAGGCGCCTCCTAAACCCCTTCTGAAGGCAGCTCCCCAATGACCCACCGTCAGGCCTCGCATCTCACAGACCCCACGACCTCACCACTGCTTCACTGAGAACCACGCCGCCAACACAGGAGCCCACAGTGGATGAGCCATTTTCAGAAGATGGCCCAGGATAAGAAAGACCAAGATAACTGAACAAGCAATAGCCACCCTAGAGTGGGAATGCAAAAAGACTGACAAATTTCTACCTGGTATCTTCAGAAAAATTTGAGAAGATGTGTATTCATAAAACAAGACAATGCTATAAAAATGGTTGATTCAAACAATGTATTAAAAGAACAGAGGGAATCTCAGAGAACATAGGACAAGGCAGAGATGTCTAATTTGGCACACCCTGGTCTTAGTTGATAAGGTCAGAGGATCATTAATGATTTCCTAAGAGATCGACTCCAGATAAATGGGAGTGGATGCTATGTAACAAGAAAGTGAACTGAACTTTCTGCAGACCAGAGCTTAAAGGCTACTGCGGGCTGACCCTGGCCAAACGGAGGGTTTTCCCCAGCACTCAGATGCTTCATCCTACACTTCCCTTCGGTTTGACAGGTCTTCAGGCAAGTTTCAGGGCTTTTGTTTTCATACGCAAGTTTGTTTTGTTATCTATAAGGACATGTCACCCTAAGAGATATGAGGATGAAACGGAAGGCCCGGAAGCTATCTAACATGCTGCAGTCACTTAAGCCATAATACTAAAATCATCTTTTCTGCCTGACTTAGAAAAATAGAAAACAACTCCTTCACAATTATTAAGTGCACAAAACTACATCTTACTTCTAACAGAAATTATCTTTGTTGCTAGCAAATATTTTTATTTGTGCAGAAATAAATATTGAGTGTCCAAAGGAGAAATACATTCTTAGGTTTCAAATGGGGTATTTCTTCACTTATTTATGAATAACCAACAATACATACTGAAAAATATGTTTTTATTTAATTAAAATCAGCTATCGGTATTTATTAACACAACCTCATACGTATTTGGCTTTTTGCTTTTCAAAGTACATTTTTTTAACCTGTTTTTTTCATGAACTTACAGAGCAGCCATTACTGTACCTATTATATAAATGTGAAACCTAAGAACCCTGAGTAATTGACTATATAAGCTAGTGGCAAAACCTCACCTTGAACCTGTGTCTCTTGAGTCCTATCAACCAACTTTTACTTGTCATCATTTCATTCATCTTCTGGGTGTGTGGAACTTTACAATATAACTACCTAACAAGTAAGATATAATCCTTATGGTGCTGGCTTTTCTGTTTGAATTAATTTTATACAACAAAATAGGTTATCTATGATCCAGCTTCGGACATAAGGGAGGTCTGGCAAATGCCCACCTCTAACTATCTAAATAGAACATTAGAAATCTGTCACCATGTGAGACTGTACAGATGGTATGGTGAAGGGTAAGGGAACAGCCACCCCTCTAATACCAACATCCATGGACAAATGCCCACTGCCCGATCTGCTTTATATCACTAATAACGTCTTTGACAGTGGAGGAATTAGGGGCTAGAAGACCTTATGTGAGTCTTTAGTATATAACGGAAGTTAGATAGAACCACAGAGAGAGATGATACAAAAAAAAAATACCTATGTTTCTTGATAAAACATGGGATTTTGATACAAAATAACTACAACTACCCTAATCACTTGGGGTGGGGGTTGGGGACAACATAAGCTGCACATCCAACAGGTACCTATGAATCCAAGCTTTTAACAAAGTCACGGACAACTTTTATGATGAACAAGCTTTTAATGTACCTAATAATTTGCTTTTTGCCTGATTAAAACTAAAATGGTTTCAAGAGGTGAACTGTAGTTCAGTCTACCACTGAGTTCCAAAAAATTAAGGGGTCAATGTTTCTATCTATAACCCTTTAGGCTGATGCAGCAAGTGTGGTTTTCACCAACCTCTCTATTACTGCTGCTTTCCCCTACCTACCGTTCTGCACCGAACACGCATGCTAAAGCTACCTTCTTAGAATACAAATCAAAGTCCAGGTTCCTAACATGTACTGTGGTTTCCCCACCATGTAATTTGCCTTCCGTACTATGAAGTACCCTCTTCTTTATTCCCTCCTACCTTCTTCCTCACTTTTCACTTAACTTTTAAGTTCTCTAAAATGTAGGTGAATGTTAAAGACCAAAACAATGTCAGAACAGGGAAGTCGCCTGCTTTAAAACTGTTCTGTAAAAGAGTTTGCATCTGCACAATAGTGACACACATTACAAGTACTTCCATTCCCTTACCTGGTGTAGAAACCAAAATCTGACAACGCGTGAGAATGGCCAGGAGGAAATCATTGTGGGAATGGACTAAAAAGGGAAAGTTGTCAAAAGTCAAATACAAAATATTGTCAACATAAGAAAACTCCTACTTTAGTCTAGCTTGAAAAGATTTTTGAACATCCCTATCCTTA